>DWQK01002887.1:0-12366 GCA_018231225.1 Noctuana stator | reverse complement strand
TATTTCTTTCGATATATTTCTATCGATATCTTTATATATATATATAAAGATATCGATATAAAATTCTTTTCGCGTATTCATTGTGTTCAAAATAAGCTTATCGTTTAAGCCCACACCTACAGCGTCTCCTACTTTAATATTCAAGTTACTGATAGACAAACATAAAACGTCTACGCTTGCTTCGTCTTATAATATTTTGCTCACAAAAGATTTTGGGTGCTTTTGTTAAACTAGACATTTACTTGAATTCGAAATTCACACAAACAATATTTTATTTAAAGCTTGCGTTGTTATTGAATCTAAAGGAAATTTTCTAAGGGAGGTTGAAACTACTTCGCCTAAGTCCGCGATTACGTACGATAGTGTATTTATTCTCTTTTCATACAACCGCATGCAAGAAATAAAGAAAATATACAATGAACTACGTACCACTACCAACAAGTGTTTCACCCCACAACATAATATGTACGACATTATTTGCATGCCCTTAACTTTAATTCTAGTTCGGAGGTTCGGATGAATTCGGTTTCGGGGGCCTTGGGTTCAATTCCCAGTGGAGCTTAAAAAAATTATGAATTTGAATTTCTGTTCCGGATCAAAGGTTCTGTTATTGTCTTTGTGTATGCCCATGGTGTGAGTACCATAAGATACAGGGAAACCCAGTGTGAGGCTATGAGCGTGAAGCGTTATAACTGGTTCAAGGTCTTCACGGTAAATAGAACATAGTTTGTCAATCAGTAACGTGATTCCTCCTGATAGACAAACAAACCGAGAGACCATTCAAAGGGTCGTACGTAGATCTCTATACGGATTTAGTAATTGCAGTACACGTTTGGTTGAACATAATTAAAGTAACTACTGTACAGTGTACGGTGTAGATATAATACTATCTCGTAGACTTAGACTTGTCTATATTATATTAGATTATTGGAGGCTTATAAGGAGGTATTATTCTATTTGTATGACGTCTAAACTAAATCCTTTTCAACCGACTACAAAAAAAAACAGTCAAATTGTCGATTGTATTTTTTTTATGTTTGTCACCGCATAACTTTAGACGGGTGAACAGATTTTGATAACTTTTTTTATTTGAATACTGGTGCTTCCGTTATAAGTCTTAAATTTGCAAATTTGCGTTAGTATATAACGTTTTTCGTAACGCGAGTTATTATTATTCGAATTCTTTGTTAGCTGTTACTGTTATCTGGTCGACTATTGTCATAAATACTCGTAGATTTCGATCCTTAAAGATACGAGTATTAGGGATTAAGAAAACGTGATGTTTTCTTTTGATCGTAATACCTCAAACGGTATGATGAGACTAAATGTTTTTTTTCCGATAACATGTTCTGAAACTTACACGCACACTAACACACAAACGTGAACTGAATAAATATTTTACAAATTATTATGTAAATAAGATTTATGATAAATCGATGCTAATCCTTCTATTATTATATATTATTATGAGGGGAGTGCAAACAGTGGTGACATGGGACTTGCCGCTGTTAACAATGATTAGATACAGTATCATAAAACTGATTTGATTACAAATGTCTTCAAAACTTAGGGTATATTATTACGTATATTATGATACGTACCAAAAGTGAATTCTTGTAAAGCTAAGGATGTACGAACAGTGAAAAGGAGGAATTGTAAGGAACTCCTACAGCTAATCATGAGCTTTCTTGTAATGTGTTTTCAAGAATACTCAGAAGTCCGGAAGTTGCAGAACTTTAGTAATTACAACCCTACAGAACAAATTAATCCAGTAATGGCCGTATTAATGAAGGAGCGCGAATCAGCTCTTGAAGTTTTTAAATGACACAAATTGCAGAAGCTTAGTCAGACTTTTAAAATACTTTACGTACGATTCAGATTTTATTTCCAGCCGGGATTTTCAACGGATAAATTAGTTAATAGCGTAGATTGCAAGCCTTACGGAAAATATATTGTCTAATAGATATTTTTGTAAGTTACAACATTGACTAGGTATTTATATTTATGTGTATGTATGTCAGTCGGTTTTTTTAAGATTTAGCATGAAAAAATACTAAATTTTAACACTTCTACCCCCTAACAGTAATTTTTAATCGCGATCGTAAAACTTTCAAACACATACGCCAAGTCCGTTACTAACTTACTCACATAATAGATTGAAATCTTTGTATACAAGAGTGATAGTGATCTGCTTCTAAAAGGGTCAATGAAACATTTTTTTATTGTCAAATTTTGATATCCAGAAGTGAAGCGCCTAATTGTAGCACGTAGGTAATATTATAATTTAACTTGAACGGCGCAAAGTAATGGTGACAGTTGGATGAATATTACTAAATGTAACGGTTTGATTTTAATGTAATTACGGAATTTACTAACACAGAATTAAGTATCTTTGGCAAGTGGTAAGGATTCTTAGTGGTGAGAAGCAAATATACTGTACCTATATACCTAGGTATTGAACTATTTTCTGTGTTCTGAAAAACAAAATGGATGCAGTATGTCGTCTCAGTTTTGACAGAAGTTTTCACAATCTATTCTTTGTAAGCTATTAATCCTTATAGTAAGCTCAGCGGTTAAAAGCGACGCCAATAAAAACCTAACCCAATTTACAACTGTCGAGCAACAAGTGCTATAAATCCGACTGGTCGGGATAGGGTTGCCTGGACTCCGAAAACAGTATTTTTTTATCGTAATAGAGTATAGCAAACGAACATGCAGGCCTCATGTTAAGTGGACTCTGCAACCCATGGACAACCACGTCCAAACTAAGATGACTGAGAATGAGATGATTGCCTGTGTCTCTGGCGTCCGTGTCTCCCCAACTGTACATACATGTACAGACATACAACAACTTGACACATATTTATTTTGTCGTATTATAATAATTATATACCTACTATTTGTATGACACAATCTCTAACTATTAAGGAGTATTCCTGCCTGTATTTCCAGTTGTACGTTTCTGTTACCTGGCAACCCTAGGGCAGGAAATATACTGCCATGCACTTTTTCACTGATAAACTCTCGAAAATACCACTTTTTTTATTACCGTATTTTGCAATTATGTATTTCATACTAGCTTACGTTGGCGACTTCGTCCGCGTGGAATTGAGAATCGGGTATAAAGAGAAGTACAAAATGAATGAAGTGGTTTTCTTCTAACACATTTTAACACTATATTAGTAAAATCACCTTCAGACTTACAATATTGTCGATGAACTATTCAGCAAGTCTACCTACCAATGTGTATCAGTGTGGAAGGTTTTAATAAAAATGGAATAGAAAACGCTTGAGGTACGTTTGACAATGAATCGAAATGAAACCAATAAATTCCCCGATGTTTCACCGAACGTTGACAAGGACTTGTTTGCGCTCGAGTGGTCACTTACAATTTGCATACCCATTTGCCAGAACTATCAAGCGTTGTAAATGCTTTTTTATGTTTCGTACCAACAGCTGAGTGGGAAAACGATAAATCTACGTACTAGAATAATTGGACAAAGTCCCTTTTATTTACCCGTTTCAGATAAAAGTTTGGCCAAGTTAAATAAAGGAATGGAGTACCCGATATTTTCCTGAAAATATTGGGTTGAAATACACATGCAGTATTTTCAACGCACAGTTTTATTTGAATACTAGCTTACCCCGCGAACCTCGTACCGTATATACTCGTAACATAAAAACTAAGGGTCAGTTAACAGTTAGGGGTATGAAAAATAGATGTTGTCCGATTCTCAGGTCTACCAAATATGCACACAAAATTTCATGAGAATCGGTCGAGCTGTTTCGGAGGAGTTCAATCACGCACACCGTGACACGAGAATTTTATATATAAGATTGATTGGTTCAGTGTTGTGGTGTTTATTTTACAGAAATTGTTTCAAAATTAAATCAAAATTTCTAATCTATGCTTGTACCACAGGTAAACGTTATTGATATTATATAACGTAACCCATTTTTCAGGTAACCCATGGTGCATGAAGAATGATTACAGGATACTAACTTTTTATAATGTTTGATTTTATACTGAATGTCTGTTAGCATTGATTCAAAGTTGACTCACATTGACAGTTAACTCACACGTACGGCTTGTGTTGTGTTGCAATATAATTTAACATTAAATAAACAACAAGCTACTATCAATTTAAGCGCATTTTCTATATCCATTGTCTTTCATAATAAAAACAAAATATAATTTGCAATTGCAAATTTGCGCCAAGAATATAAAGTGTTAACGAAGGTGAGCTGGCGCTTTCATTAATTAACTTGAACATTATTATATTTTCTGACAAACTTTATATTTGCAGTTGGAGTTGGACTTAGTTTGTAGCCGGAGTCAAAGTTTCTTAATGACGGTGATACTTTTTCCGCCCCACTGTTGTATTTCTACGTATAACTTTAATCATTTTAATGCCAACAGAAGCTTTGGATTTTTGTGTTTTTAAAAGGATGACCATAGTCCTGGCTGAGGTTTTAGTGTTTCGTTTTATTTATGAAAAACAAAATACCGAACGGTATTGTCCTTTATTTTAAAAGATAAGCTTAGTCGGATGCGCTTGGGGTCTTTGTAGAATTATACCAGTGCAAATGTTGCGAAGAGTTCCTAATACCTAAAACATTTATCACAGTTTACTAGAAAAAATAAATACTAAACTGTTATTATAAAACAAAGAAAGTTTTAATTATACTGCTACTAAATTTGCATTATTCAAACAATGATCGACTAGCATAATTAAACTGAAATTTATGCAGTCAATTTCGGGCTCATCCTATTATGAAAGTCCCAGTACATAAAAATCATATTGTATTTATTAACGTTCACAATAGCACAATTACAAGCTTATTGTCCCTCCATAGAACAATATGGGTTTACGTTAAATATAATACTAAATAGATTAAATATTATACTACTTTGATATGCAATCATTACGTATGATCTCTGATAGGGCTTCTTTCCTATTTGTGTTTGAACGTGGAATAGGTCTTTAATCCCGTTCGACGCGGCGGTACTGCTTTAGGGGAAATTGCAAGGGATTCGACTAAATAGACAATCTATATCTACATACCTATATAAAAGGCAATCCTGACTTATATATCAACGCACAGCCGAAACTACTGTCCCTAAAAACTTGAAATTTGGTACATGGGCTCCTTTCATGATGTAAGTGAGCACTAAGATAGAATTTTAGAATTTCTACCCCTGATATGGTGAAGTTTATACTTTGAGATTTTCTCATTTCTGAACTTATAAGTATGAAAATATGTATGAAAAGTATGAAAAGTTTTCTATGTATTTAAGGCTACTAGAAACCACCACAACAGTTAGGTTACCTACCTTTAGATGCAATCTAGAACCGCCTATCAATTTCAAAGCCATTACGATGTACGCCTAGCAATCCATTTCAGAATGGAAGCAGTTTAATATAACAACATTATTATCGTTAATAACGTAAATTATACGCTGTAACCATAATCTGATAATCACGGTATTGGATCAATCAACTATAGGTACATAAATTGTCAGTTTGTTATGCTAGAACAACTTTATTTATAACTTTAAATATATTCAAGAAAAAATGCACTATTTTGTTCGTTAACATTATATCTATGCATGTTCTATTTCTATTATTTATTAGTATTCTAAAATCGAATGAAGCTATCCTCAATTGCTTTTCTATCGAAATTTACACTGAACTGCGCAAGTTGTGTAGCCAAAGTTGGAGTGTTCAAGTTTGGTGCAATTCAAATATGTGATGATATGTGTGCCTACCTTCTCGTGCTAGTTTGAGGTCTTAATCAAACGTGTCTTAGAGTCAGTCTAATGTATCTCAGTAGAAACATAAACTATCTTAAGTAAAACGTAAACGGTGTACAAACGTCGCAAGTTAAGTAAACGGCAACTACATCTTTCTTAATGAAAATAAATTACCTAGTCGTTTTCTTTACATTACAATATTGTAACAGTTAAAAAAGCGCTTTGAAGCGCGCATAGCCCCGCTAGTAGTGTGGATCGCAAGCGATCACATTGTTAAGCAACGTCGGTCGCGGCCGGTACTCGGATGGGTGACCGCTAGTGACAAATTTCATGCGCGCTTCCGTGTTTCGGAGGGCACGTTAAGCCGTCGGTCCCGGTTGTACTCGACAGATAACAGTCGTTAAACCTGGTCGGAGGTCCTTTGGGCGGTTTGACAACATCTGACACGGGCAGGTCACTAACCCGTATCTTCACCAATCCGCATTATAGCAGCGCGGTGGAGTATGTTCCAGGCCATTCCCGGACCCGTGCCCAGCAGTGGGACATAAAAAGGGTTGAAGGCAACAGTTAAAAAAACGATTGCTGTGAAACAATGACTTATTAAACCTGAATTAATCATCTCATTTAAACTGAACACAAGAGTCAAAAACTTTTAACTGTATTTAGGTCAAAGCATTTACGAGTTGTCGTTAACTAAAGACGAAAGTAAGTACTTGTTGTAAGTAACTAAGTTACGAGTTTCAACGTCGCTTCACACTATACAGTAGATCCGAGTTAAAACTAGGAGAAATTATGTTGAGAGTATTTAGTATGTCTTAAGGAGCCCATTGCCTAATTGTAAGTTTTAACTTAATTTATAAAATACACACACTTGTGTCTACCTGTATGTGTGAGAACAAACATACATTTCAGGACTAAGTTTTACCGCTTCCACAATCATTGTTATAGTATAATTGCAACCCCAGCCCAGCACTCAGTGGCTTAACTAAAGGGAGGGAAAACGACAAAATGTCACGGGTTAGGTGGGGTGCCCTCGGCTCGAGAGGCCCATGAGCACCTAAGCTCCTAATATTTAATCAAAATTAGTTTTATCTTTAATTAATTGAAGTGACCTACGCGTATACTCCAAATTAATAAAAAAAAATCGTTTTCGTTTTAAAAATATCACTTAGTCGGTTTCAGAACATTTTTTTATGGAATTAATGAAGTTTTCTTGTATGTTTATATTTTTTCCGCAAGATTTCTGTAATGGCTCAATACAAATTTTAGTCATTGAGCCAATGAACTAATTTAAATCTCAGACTCCTCTGTAAGGTGCTTTAAAAGGTATTAAAGGTTTTCTCTTCACACATGAATATATAGAAGATTATAAATACACTGAGTTTAGTCAGAAACCCCGCCGCTGTTTCCTGGAACGCATTTAAATAAATTTAACCACCCATAAAACTTAACAAACTACGGTTAATCCGCGCCAACGCAGCTTCACTAGAATTAATGGTACTGGTTTGACCTTTCGTAAATTCTAACTCGCAACGAAGAATAGAATATATATTTTATTGTAAAGCTGACCCTATGATATCGACAAAACGAAAACTTAAGCGAAAAAAATCGCAAAACGATCAATCTTTCAAATCTACCACACGCACTCGGGCGGGCCAGACCGGCTTCAGACTAATCATACTTAAATTTTTAGTAATATTTTAAAAATATGTATAGTGTTGTGGCCATGTTCATCCATCAAAGGAAGGATCCTGTTTAACGATGTTTAGTTTATGCATATAGAGATTCAACATCCGTTTTTACATATTGGGATTTCACCTATTTTACTTAGCTTTATTTATTTTCTTTTACGATAGATGGAAAACTTTCACCTGATATAAAATGATAGGTTAAAATAGTAAAGACCTAAATAAAATTGATTGCCAATCACAAATTTGTTATTTACAGTATCAAAGTAAATGTACCTACTGCCGTTTTGGCATACCTAAATTTTCTCGTAACACACAAATCAACACATGCATATCTTACTCGTAACATTCCAATTATTGAGGCATGGGAATCAGAACATAGTGCTTGCCTATAAGCTAGGATTTACTGGTGCAATCCACTTAGTACACACATACACACACTGTTCATATAGTTCCTATACACACGTTATTTTGTCGACGGCAATACGGAATAGAGAATATCGAAGTGCTACTGGATTTCGTTTTTTTTCTATAAAATATTTATGTCACTTGAGATCAGATGAACTGCTCTGTTGAATAAATTTAATCGATGCCGATGAGGTGATCGTGCTTCGTCTTTGCGGTGCTATGGCTAACATCACACACCGGTGCGTTCCACTGGAGATCCCGGAGTCTCAATGCACTGAGACACCAAGCCACCAAGGTGGTTTTAGTGCGGTAAGAATCCAACATAACCCATTGTCGCTTCCATGATATTCGTATAAATTCCCATGAAGGTTCCCCGTATAGTAAAAGGATTAACATAAAGGAGAAAAGAGATAAGTAAAAGGAAGTGCCTGTACGATACGTGAAGCAGCGGAATGGCTGATTGTTATAACGTAAGTTGTATTGATGCTGATAGGTATGTATAATCCTTCTCAGGGATATAGGATGGACGGGTCCAGCTCTCTAATATTCCGCAGCCCCAGAAGCCTTAGGTTATCAAATAGAGAATAGTCATAATGACTCTTAAACGTTTCCGAAATGTGTTTTGTGGTCAATAGTGGAACAGAAATGCTATAGAGAAATAAAATAGAATGATAATGGTAGTTTTACCATCATTTTCCGTTGATTTTTTAACCAACGTGGTCAGTGGTACATTCAGTTCTTCATCATCATCAACCCTTCATTGTTGACGCTGGTCTCCTCACAAATGTGAGAAGGATTTTTATACCACTCAGTTCTTACATAGATAAAAAATATTTCTTTTTTTTTTTGTGTGCCTCAGAGATGTCTCGTACGTAGGAATTTGGGCTCCGAGTTTCCTTCTACTCAGACAATACACTAGAGACTTATGGTCCTCGGCAAAGTATTGATTGCCCCCGTTGTTGAACAGGGGGTTCAGTCTTAAATTATGGGTCTTCCTCTCCCCACCCACCCAAAGATATCTGCATTGTTGCTAACTACCAAAATAGTACCCACTGGTTTAATGTTGCTGTTAAAATATCGGCCACTATATCCTGCAAACCTAAATTAACTTCCCTTTCACTAATTTGGTGCCACAATACATAAATTGGAACGCGTTCTAGAAACCCAAGAGTCGCAGTAACAAACTTTGCACACGTGACAGTCATAGCAGATTCGTACGGAATGGATGTGAATTTCTAGCTGTGAGACACGCAAGCTGTCTGATTTCTATTCATAATATTAACTTTGCTTTATGTAGTAATTCAAATTTGTTATGTGGTCTTTGTTTCGGAAATTAGCACATCATTTTAATACCCAGGTGTACGGTGCATCTACTCCTATATGAAATCAGGGTACATTTTAGTTCCGTTTAATTACTTGTAACGTAAGATATTTTATTTCCGCAACTCACAGGAAAGCACTTTTACTAGGAAAGCAGAATGTGGTAGTCGTACAGCTTGGTAGTTTTGTACAAAATTATTGTGATTCATTGTTTGTTTTATGGGCAAAAACAAATACTTAATTGAAACTTAATTTAAATGTTGTAGGCGACGCACTTATCTCTTGTGTTTTGGATGTATTGTTGATGTAACCTAAATATAGCAAAATATGTACTTAGTTAATTTAATTTATAATATGTCAGTATGTATTTGATGTATTCTCTTTTTTAAACACATAAGATCGGGTCCGATAGCGAGAGTCCCTTAATTATTTCCTATGCATTTAATTTATCATTACAGCATATAAAGCAGTTAGCCGTCTAAATTCAGCATGCGCCTACTACCGGTAAGTCGTACGACTCAAACATTGAACGAAATCACTACACTTACAGCTCGAAACTCCAGTTTAATATGTATTTGCAATAAAATTCTATATTTGCCATTCATGAAAGTGTTGCAGCGGGCGCTAGTGTGGAGTGGCCCAAATTGTTATTCGTATTGCCACAATCCGGTTTTCACAAAGGTATGACCGTAGTTTATTGACAATGTTTTCTTTTGATTTTTATAGGTACCTACTGATCGTTTTAGTGGCACCCACAACACCCTAGTGTGAGGCCCTAGGGAAGAGTTATTTTTTTATTATTAGATTCATCATCTAATGCCCTCCATTACTTACTTATAAAGTTTTTTTTTTAGAATATATCATGGCGTTAAAAAAAATGCAAAAAATTGTACTTTTATTAATGTTTCATCACATACAGACAGATATTTAAAGTAGCATAAGCTCCTATCAGTCAGGGCACAAACGATCCATTAAGCCGCAAACCACACTCCCTGCGGAATAATTGAACGCTTAATTCTATTGACGTTGGTACCCGTTAATAGGATAGGACGTGCTATTGTTCCCGTTACTATGCGAAAACATATTGTTTTTCATTGTACTAGTTCAAACGAGCGTGATACATTTAAAAGTTAGTGGAACTGATGCAACCTCAGCTTCCTTGTAAGAGGTAGAGCTAACAGAGTTCGCCAGGCGAGGTAACGGTGTTACCGCTGCCCTCATAATCCACTGTGAGCAAGTCTTGTAGCAAGTACTTGTGTTTCGGCTGGGTATGGTACTATCTCAGCGGCGACTATCTTAGTCCTGTTCAGCAGCAGCAACGTATCATCTTAGAGAGGTCTTCTCTCCTATTTGAGGTTCATGGGTTGCAGTGACAACTTAACATCAGGTGGCCATGCTCGTTTGCTACTCATAGACGGGTAAAAAAATGAAAAGATTATTTATCCAGTCGTCAGTAAAGTTAATTTACCAAATACTTCGCCAAAATGTTCATTCAAAATATCAATAACCAAATTTAATTATTTAGGTATCATGCTGTAATAACTGAAATTATAATTAATGTCATTATGGGCGACACGCTACATTGTTATTATATTGTGAACTGTATAAAATAAGCTTAATTTTATGACACGATTTGAGCTCCGCGATCAATTTTAAATGATATTCGGTTTTTGAATTTATAACTAAAGGTGTTCGTGCAGTGCTCATGTTACGAAAATTCTATTTACCCAAGTTGTGCGCCTGGATGGATTAATTGTCGAGTTCATCAGGAAATGTTTCCATTTTAAAGAATAATATGATTTTGCTGCTGGCGACGTAGTTGTCCCTTTAATTTAACGTCGGCACTGGCTCCCGACGTCATTAACACTCATTAACGGGTACAGATTACTATATAGTACCTAGGCGACAAAGCTACACTCGGTATTTCTCGGAAGACGTGTTTTTAAGACAAAACACGTCACAATTGACAGTCTACCTACATAATTGATTTGGATACGTCTTTGTATAAGATAATATTTGAGTATTATTTATTATTTGATTTTACCAAATCCTAAATTAAAATTAAAAATAAATTATTTGGATAATTATTTACATAGAGCGTATTAAATTTTGTCGGGAGCTCTTAGAAATAACATTCAACTATTTCTAATCATCGCGATTTAAAATACTTAATTCCATAAAAAATCTATTCTTTATGATATTTTTCTCTTTCACTTTCTATGAGAATTGTGTACAAGCTTTCCTAGTCTTGAATGCAACAAAATGTACTTTGTTGGTAAACTATAGCCAAGATGCCTTTGTGATGGGAACTCATTAATTATCTCGTAGTAAGTCAGGACTCAGGAGTGTACGAGCCTCTGCGTTTATATATTTATAAAGTAACTCGGATAATTTCATAACTATGCGATGCTATTAGCAACTGCTTATAGTAACTTACTGAAGTTAATCGATGGATAGAATATTGGGGCCGGCCAATTAATAATATACGAAAGTATTACAATAAAATTATATTCATTACCCATTCTAAGGAATGAAGGGAATCTATAAAACTTTAGAAACACCTTTTAATAATCGGGCACCGTGTAAACAAAAATTAATAAACGCAGCGGCCATTTTGCAAGTGGTAGCCTCTTTACGCCTTACAAGTCGCACGGTAGCCACTACATTTATTTTCTTAAAAAACTCTTTTATACCGCGCCCTTCGCTTTTTCCGCGCATTTCTACATTTCCGATGCGAAATTCGCTTTCATTGCAGTGCTTTGACGTAGGTACGTTGTGTTTTGCATAGAACTAAACACCTTCCTCATGAGGGATCCGTGGAGTAATGAGTGCTCGTGCTTGTTTACATCTAAGTTTGTCTTAATATAGTTCTCGCTATTGCACCGAATTTATAAAAATGTTATAAAATGGTAGAATAAGTTTTTAAGTAATTGATATTGAAATTGTTAAACGACTGTTACCTATTGATAACATCTGGGACCGATTAAATTTGCCACTAGCGGTCCCCCATCCGCGCCCAAGGTTGCTTAATCCGTGATAGTATGGCGATCGACTCTAGCAAGCAGCGGTGCTATGCGTTCCTCAAACAGAATAAGATAATCTACTAATATAAAGCCTATTCTACTAAATAGTTATCAACTTTTCACTCACGAACCAACTCGTATGATAATAAATTATTTCTAGAGCAAGAATCGA
>DWQK01002886.1:0-12368 GCA_018231225.1 Noctuana stator | reverse complement strand
GCCTACTCCGACATACACACTATGTCGCATGGTAAACATTTTTTTTTATGATATGAAGTAGCAGACGAGCATGCAGGCTATCTGGTGTTAAGTGGTCTCTGCCGCCCATGGACATCTACATGCCACCTCAATCAGGCTGGTGTCCACACAGGTCGCGTGAAGTTACGCTGCTACCTCGGAGGCTGATGGTCGCCTCGTGTAAGTATAGCTGGCATTATTAAAAAAAAATATTTTAAAATTTAAGTTTAAAAAAAAATTAAAATGTCTGTTATTAATTTTTAGACTCAAAATATTTATATTCTCGATTTTTTTTTCTGTATAAGTTTTGCGATGATTTTCTAGTATTTCTACAAATACTCTTATCATATAATTCGGTGTTGATGTCAGTTTGTACCGGAAGAAACCCTTCTTATAATTGCACTTCAATAATTTATACTACATAATATATAGTCCTAATTCCAAAAGGGGTAATAAAGTGAAATGTCACTCTAGGCACCACAGTCCTGGAAGAGATAATGGCGGAGAAGAAGCGCGAGGCCGGCAATGCGGACGTGCTGCCGGCCAAGGTGGCCGTTATGCGGCCCATTCTGCGCTTCTTGCAGCTTCTGTGTGAGAACCATAACCCGGATCTGCAGGTGACACATACTAATCAACAACTCATCATCATCATCATCATCTATCGTGACAATCGACAGAGATCTGACGACCCGTGTGGTGTAGTGGTTACCATGCCGGTCCCCCATTCAAAGGGTCCTGGGATCGATTCTCAGTTTAAGTAATGAATTTTAAATTTCTGTTCCTGGTGTGGGTGTTTGTGTAGTTGTCTTTGTCTGTATCCATTGTAACCACGACACGCGGGATCCTAGTATGAGGCTATGAGCGTGTGGCGTTATTTATCTCTGCCTACAAATTTTGTCAAATAAATTAATTTCAGAACCTTCTACGTAACCCAACCCACAAGTCTAACTACAACCTGGTGTCGGAGACGCTGATGTTCCTGGACTGCATTTGCGGGTCTACCACAGGGGGTTTAGGCTTATTGGGGCTGTATATAAACGAGGGGAACGTGGCCCTCATCAACCAGACCCTGGAGACACTTACGGAGTACTGCCAAGGTAGGAGATAAACTATGATTAAGGATAACAGCATGAAATAATTTAAATTACATTTGAAAACTTTATTGCAAACTTATCTGACAGATTAATGAATTTGACGATCAAAAGATGACTTTCCACGCTGCATAATGGTATTTTTTGCTTTAAAAAAGCGACATTTTGCATTGTAATTATTATAAAACAGTACTAATAATCTTGTAACAAGAGCAGAATTTAAAATACACAAAATTAGAATTTCCATAATTTTAATTTATACGAAACAAAGGATACATTTTACTGTGCATAGCTTATATTGCTTACTTTAATTTGCAATAAAACTATACCATTGATTCACTGCAGGTCCCTGCCACGAGAACCAGAACTGCATAGCAACACACGAGAGCAACGGTCTAGACATCATCACGGCCCTAATCCTAAACGACATCAATCCCCTCGGGAAGACTCGGATGGAACTGGTGTTAGAACTGAAGAACAACGCCTCGAAGCTGCTGCTGGCCATCATGGAGTCGCGAAACGACTCTGAGAACAACGCCGAAAGGATCCTTTACAATATGAACCCTAAACAGCTGGTGAGTTACTGAACGTGAATGAACATAATGTAGATATTAAACAGATCACAACATTGATTCAACTCACGAGGACCGAGTTCGTCTTAAATAAAGTGACTGGTATTCGCAGCTCCTTTTGTATCTGAATGTTTATGTGCCACTTAATTGTTTACTTGTAATCTGTACATATAGAACCGTTTGTCCTGATTGACTTAGTGACTGATTAACGCAGAGCTTACAGCTGATTATAGGGACCTTTGAATATTTTTATAGGACTAGACTACATTTTTATAGAATTTTTTTTATAGGACATTTGAATGAAATGGTTGTATGTTCAGGTGGATGTTGCCTGCTCGGCGTTTCATCAGGAGCACGCTGCGGACGCGGACTCAGACGCTGAGGACGACGCGCCCGCTCCCGGCGTGTCGCCTAAGGAGGTCACTCAATTACATACTTTTTAACCTCAATTCGTTCATTCGTTCAGTTATCATAATAACGTAGTATCGTAACCAGGGCGGTGTTAGATTAGTGATTGAAATATTGTTTACATTTCCGGTACATGTTTCGGGTACAGGCTCGAATTTTGTAAAAAAGATATAATTATTCATTCTCAAATTTTTAATAAACATTAAAAAAATTATTTAAAATTCGAAGTCGAATTTATTTGTCTTCTTGAACAAGTAGGGGAGTATTACATTGTTGATTTAGTAGACGGTTTTAATTTTTGAAATATCATACACAACGATAATCTGTTCTTATTATATAAAGTTGCAAAATTTTCTCAGTGGATGAGATGGTCATGTCTTCAAATCCAACTTTTTATATAATTAGTGGGCGGTGGTGTGTTGCAGGTGGGGCACAACATCTACATCCTGTGCCACCAGCTGGCGGCGCACAACAAGGAGCTGGCGGCGCTGGTGCGCGGCCCGCCCGCCGCGCTGCAGTACTACCGCACGCACACCGCGCAGATCGAGGTGATCACTTTATTACACTATGCTACACTATACTATGCAGCACACCACTATACAACATACCTTCAACCCATTTTATGTCCCACTGCTGGGCACGGGTCTCTCCGCACAACCGGGGAAGGCATACTCCATCACGCTGCTCCAATACTGATACACAAACACCCAGACCGACAACAGAAATCTAAACATCATTTAAATTTCTACCCCGCCGAGGATCGAACTCGGGACCCTTCAAATGGTGGACTAGCTTTGTAACCATTCCACCACACGGGTCGTCATTACACTACATTACACTATACTATATTGCATTATATTACAATTCATTTTGTACGAGTTTGTAAAACAATGTTGTATGATTCCAATGTTAACAATTATTATTCCTAGTAGGCTATAAAGTACCTAATCATATTATTTATATATTGCATTACATTGAACTAACTACTCCTTAGTCACAATGAGTCGTAAGTGACCTGACGTAATTTCCAACTTGCAGATAGTGCGCACAGACCGAAGCATGGAGCAGATAGTGTTCCCCATCCCGGAGATATGCGAGTACTTGCCGGCGGACAGCAAGCACCGCGTGCTGCAGAGCGCCGAGCGCGACGACCAGGGCAGCAAGGTGGCCGACTTCTTCTCCAGGCTGGACAACCTGTTCCATGAGATGAAGTGGCAGAAGAAACTGCGGGGTGAGTAGTATCTATACTAATGAAGGTGTCTCGAAAAGAAACCAATAAAGATTCGAAAAGTATCAATATTAGTTTCGTTACAACGAAAGGGGTTGCAACGGCTTAAAACCATACTTTATTCACTTATTGGAAAGTCAGGCACAAATTTGTTTTAGCCGTTTTGGTCTGGTTCAAATCTTAGCTTTTTTTTCTAATTTGAATAATGTTAACTGCAATAATCTTTACACAAATTTGTCTAATCTTAGCAAGAGCATGAAAATATAAATGGTAGTTTTATTTTGCAGGTCAACCGTTACTATTCTGGGTGTCATCCTACATGTCTCTGTGGAGCAACATTTTGTTCAACTTCGCTGTTTTGATTAACGTTATTGTCGCATTTTTCTACCCGTTTCAAGAAGAGAATCCAAGTGAGTGTACTCATTAGTTTTTGGTTAAGCCTTTGACTGCCAAATGGCCGAAAAACAATATATACTCTACTGTCAAAGTGACTGCTGGCGCTCAATGGGTTAAATGGCGAAAGCAAAAAAAGAAGATAATATATACTCGTATCGGCATAGAAATTTAACACAGCATGTTTTGAAATTAAAATGATTTAAGTTTTTAACTCAAATATAAATAAGTAGATGACCTACATACCTAAAAGATGGGCGTGGTAAATTTTTAAGAAACATGATTTTTATTGTTACATGCATGCATGTTGCAGAGCTGGGCGAGCACCTGTCGCTGGTGGTGTGGGGCGTGTCGGTGACGGCGGGCGCGCTGGTGACGTGGCTGCCGCGCTCCAGCGGGCTGCGCGCGCTGCTGGCCAGCGCCATCGTGCGCCTCATCTTCAGCGCCGGGCCCGAGCCCACGCTCTGGGCGCTCGCCATGCTCACCGTGAGAATCACACCTTCCTCACCCACCCCACCCCACCCCACACCTCACCTACCTTCTTGAGGATTCAGATAGTGTCCTCAAATACGTGTCGTGTTGGTAACACAAGACTTGCTTTAGTTGCTTCAAGTCTTGCTTTAATACGAGATACGAAGTCAACTGTGGTACCTTCCTTGCGAACTATACTAGTTCTACTCCCTGTGAGACATATAAATTGTCTTAATCGTACACCAGTAGTGTTTAACGTCAACATAATTATATACAATCATACATATTAAGTTAAACATATACCAAGATTGTATAACGCTTCCAGATAGTGGTAAAGGGCATCCACCTGGTGAGCATAATGGGCAACCAGGGCACGCTGTCGAAGTCGACGCGCAACGTGCTCAGCGACCCCGAGCTGCTCTACCACGGCGTCTACCTTCTCTTCTGCTTCCTCGGCATCTGCTGCCATCCCTTCTTCTTCTCTGTTCTGGTGAGTGCTGCTCTTGTGTGGTATGTCTGAGAATATTGGCGTACTGTAGGCCGTTCTAAAAAACATCTACTGACATGAAAATAGCCCGAAAACACAAGAACTTGCTACACGAATTGCTTTACAATGGGTTATGAGGACAGCGGAGATACCGGGTGAACTTTGACCAATAAAGTCGTTAACTTGTCTTCAAGACCCATGCCCAGCATTGGGACATAAGAGTGGAAAGAGTCCCACAACCGGGGAGTGCTTGGAGCATACCCTACCACGCTGCCCCAATACGGATTGGTGGAGACTTTTGATTGACTGACTCTGTGGTCCCCAGCTCCTGGACATAGTGTACCGCGAGGAGACGCTGCTGAACGTGATGCGATCGGTGACTCGCAACGGCCGCTCCATCCTGCTGACGGCCGTGCTGGCACTGGTGCTGGTCTACATGTTCTCCATCGTGGGCTACATGTTCTTCAGAGACCACTTCTTGGTCTCCGTAGATCGCCTGGACGGTCAGTATGTGAACACTATATATAGTTTACTAGTTTCTGGATGTACTGTTATGTGTATGACCCCATATGATTATCTTGCGAGGAACTTGTAACTTAAACTAACGCAATGAGCGCATAGAGACGTGTAAGATTTTACATAGTTAGTTTATATGAATTTATTTAAATCCATCGAGTGTGGATCAATGGGCGACCTCCTATAATAATAAATCGGTGTGCAGACGACGACGACCCGCGCTTCGAGCCGGACAAGTGCGAGAGCGAGGCGGAGCCGGCCGCCAAGTACGGGCGCGCCGCGCGCTTCGTGTCGGTGGGCGGCGAGGTGCGCGAGCGCAGCTGCGACTCGCTCATCATGTGCATCGTCACCACGCTCAACCAGGGCCTGCGCAACGGCGGCGGCATCGGCGACATCCTGCGCGCGCCCGCCAGCTTCGTCAGTACACACACACACACATATACATATAGATCACTCACTGTCTAACCATAAAGCTTCATCTTCTATGCAATACTAATACTTTTTAACGAAAGAATTTGACTATGATATCACAACAATATAAGATTATGAATATAGTACGTTCAAGGGTACTTTAATGACTTCTTTAATGGACAAAACTTAAAAAAAAATTGTGAATAGATCAAGGTTAGGTTTCTATTATTCTGCTAGCTTGTTTATATCGGAGACTATTGCGTTTCCAGGAGCCGCTGTTCGTGGCACGGGTGATGTACGACCTGCTGTTCTTCTTCGTGGTGATCATCATAGTGTTGAACCTGATCTTCGGTGTCATCATCGACACCTTCGCGGACCTTAGGAGCGAGAAACAACAGAAAGAGCTTATATTGAAGAACACATGCTTTATATGTGGTTAGTTCTATCGCATTAGAACTTGTATGTCTACAACACTTTATATCCCACTGCTGGACACAAATATCTGCCCACAACCAGGGAAGGCCTGAAGCATACTCCATCACGCTGCTCCAATGTGGTTTTCTGGAAAGAACTTGTATAGTGCAATCAAAGTAATGCTTTATTTAAGTGTAACTCGAGTGAACGGAACGACGAAAAAAAAGGTCGTCCAAAGAAAGGTCAAAGTTGCACCTTCTAAGGCAAATCCCTAATTTGTAGGTCTTACTAGAGTTGCATCACTGCAAGGTATTTTTATCTCATCGGTCAATTAACGTCACACCCGACTGAGTTAAACAGAATGGCATCTCCCTGTGTCGTGGGGCCATGGACATACACAAACACCCAGACCGGGAACAGAAATCTAAATTCATCATTTAAATTTCTACCCCGCCGGGGATCGAACCCGGGACCCTTCAATGGTGGACTGGCGTGGTAACCACTAGACCGCGCGGGTCGTCAAATAAGTTAACTATATAAATCAGACATGTATTTCATTAATTGTTTGAGTCATGTCCTTACGTAAATGTTTCTCATACGAGCACTAAGCTCGATTTACGACATACGCAGCTTGCGTGAACCATGATCCTTTTGCGCCAAAGCTCACTCGTGTCTAGGAGGCGCAAATATTTGCCGAACTCAAACGTTACATGTTTGGTCATTTTGTTTACGTATTTTAATGGTTTCTTTTTGTAGCTGAAATTGTTCACGACAATTTTTGTTACCAATACAAAGATTATTTATTGGTGATACTCATAAAAGTAATATTTTATAAGAAAAAGAAAATTTAAAACTAAACTTAATAAAATTAAAGATGTATAATTATAACGTTAACGCTTCACACTCCAGCCCCACACTAGGATTCTCTGTGTCGTGGGTGCCATGGACACACACAAAGACAAATACACAAACACCCTGACCGGGAATAGAAATCTAAATTCATCACTTAAATTTCTGCCCCGCCGAGGATCGAGCACGGGACCCTTCAATGGTGGACTGGCGTGGTAACCACTAGACCGCGCGGGTCGTCGGGTAAATTATGTATCTAACATATATGTAATGAAGATTCGTTCTCAAGCGGGGTTTTCATTGTGAAGCTTAAATCGACATTATAATCATAATTACATTGATATTTTAAAACAGTTTTAAAAACACTGAGAGGTCCGGCCAGTAGGATTATGTGTATTGTTCAATATGGTGCAATAAATAATGTTAGGCGTAGGCCCTCTACACTAACAAGATACAGCGTAGAAGGCCTACGGCGTAGTCTTCTTGCTAACATAATGTTCGTAGCCTATCGCTGCTACGTCGTAGCGCTACATCCATTATAATTACATTTTTTGATGGCCTCGACTCAAAGTTTTTTCTTTACAAAAGAACTTGAGATCCCTTGTGTTATGTTTCATTAGAAATATCGTTATAAAATGAAAAAAGTAACGTTATATTTTACGTTTTTCAAGGCTCCCTAAAATATAATTTAACTTTATTTATGATTTAAATTAATTTCGAAGTATTCTTATAATACCTTAGTTAATGACGGTACCTATTCAGCAATAGGGTGACAGTTACTTATATTTATAATGAAGTTTTAGTAACTGAAAATACGCTTATAATATCAAGCGAAAATGAAAATTGGAAAATAATAATATACTTTTTAAATATGAATAGCTGGTTCTATAGCGTTATAAATTAGTTTATAGTAATTAAACGAATTCTAATTTAGTAAATGTAAGAATTTAGTTACTAACATAATAAATAATTAAAGTAATTTTAAAAATGCGTGAAGTACTATGTACAATTTTTTTGTGTTAAATATAATTTGTTAGAGAATAGAGTTAACCAATAAATGAATTGCAATTTCTCAAAAATTATCCCACAATTCGACCACAAAGTAAACGAGTCCGCATGAATCTCATTCAGAACATAAGGACCCACTAAAAGGGAATTCCTGCAAAAAGGACGGAAAAGGGTTCTTTCAATTCGTTAAAGCAACATCAAAGCGAGAGTACTCTATGAAATAGGAGACGGTACTGCGAGTTAGTTACTTAAGGCTGTAGGCAGCATTATTTTTAGTTGGTTGTTTTCATTTTTAAAGAAAAGGCGTGAAAGGCTAGAAAGACTATCCGAACTGTGATGTGAACCTTTTAAAGGTTTTTCTCTTGACCTGCCCTCCTAAGTAAGGTCGTGGTAGTAAATTTCCTAATATCACCTTACAAGGTCGAGCCCATAAGTGGAAATTCTTTTATAATGAAGCCTGTTTGTACGAATTTATACAATGGCAAATCGTACAGTAATCAAAAGAAAAACACATTCGTAAATTCAATACGAAAACACGTAACAATGAAACATGACATGAATATTAATAAGACCATAAAGTACTCGTAAGCTTCCTCTTGTTCGTAGTAAATCGATTTGTCAATACTTTGCGGAGAGGATTTATTATTGAGAGAATGAATTTTTTATTTGGAATAACCTGTGTTGTTTGAGGTGAGTGTTACCCCATTTTACAGCTCTGAAACGTAACATTTATTTCTCAACAATTTTTAAATTATACTCGTACTAGGTGGTGCCCGCGAATTCGTCTGCGCAGGATTAATATTTCAAGCAATTCTCACAATATCTTTATAAATTGTAGCCTATGCGTTATTCTGATGTATAAGCTATATGTTGTTAATTTTTCTCTAAAATCCATTCAATAGTTTTTACATGAAAGGGTAACATATATCTATCCATCCTTACAAATTGCGTTTATAATATTAGTAGGATTATGTTAAAAGCAGTGATAGCGCAGTGGTTAAGAATTGGACCTCTTATTCAAGAGTACTAGGTTTAATTCCCAGTGATACGCACCAGTAACTTTTCTAAGTTACGTGCGTTTTGAGTTATTAAATATCCAGTGTAAGAAACCCATGTCTAGCAGTGGCACTATGATAGGTTGATCATGATTTTCTTGGAGACTGATGTAATCGTCTAAAAGAAACCTGACTAAACGGTTGTTATGTCTTCATTGGAATCCCACAATACGCATTGAGCGATTTTCTCCGATTCTCTGATATCAAATAGGGATAGTCCCTTCGGAGTTAAGTTCGTATTCATGCATTTGTATATAATATTCGATCTAATATTGGATCCTTATTTTCGATAACGTACAAAAAAGCTAGCGATGTGTTTGTAAATTGATTACGTTAAAGTAGATGTAATATTTATTGGTTCTTACCTTTATAAACTCAGATTTTATATCTAAAATATGATAAGCGAGTAAATTTTCCAAAAGTAAATATTTAATCTATGTACAATTTGATGGGATAGATTGAAATTTTTTTTACGGAAAATGGAACGAAAACTAAAAGTCTTATAATGGAATGTTGAAAATTTTATTTAAAAAAAAAAGAAGAATTTCAACTCTCAAAATGATTAATGTGATAATTTTATTATCAAGTGATATAATTATAATTTATATTGAGCAAATTAGAGGTACTTTGGGATTAACCAGGCCTTAGACCTTCAGATCTACTAGAATTACTGGCCCCTCTTTTGTTTTCCCTTTTTGACCAAGTTCAAAAGAGAAGGAGGTTCTTAATTCGACTGGATTTCTTTTATTTTTTTGTTGCCTCAGAACTTTCGAGCTTTTTTTAACCGTTTTTATAACACTCTTTTTATTTAGAATTTGGTGCTTCCATGTGGTCCCATTTCAATATGTAATTGTTTAATATGTAGTTGTGACAATTGCATCCATGAGAAAACTATTGAAGTCGCTATTTTTGGCAGTAATTATTTCTCTCAGGCTTAGCCATTACACAAGAAATTCTAATGCAGGGATATAAATGTAAGAAATTATATTTATTTGTACAAAAACGAGGTTTCTGATCCTTAAATAAAAATTAAATAAATTCAAACACCTATTGTGTTATGTTATGTTCAACAACATTTTTTCTTCAGTTTGCAAACAAAGCTGCGACGCGTAGCTATGCAGTATTCAGTAAAAAGGCTCTTTTAAATGAAAACAGTGTTCAAAGGTAGCTAGCCTCATCTGAATATTTGTCGAAAGGTCGAATAAATATTGGTACATAATTTATCTGTATTGCGATCGAGTCCTGTTTATTCTGAATGAATTTTCTCGCGACCTTATAACACTCATATTGAGTGTTTCTCGAAATTGCCGGCTGGAGAAACAGCTTAGTGTTAATTGGCAATTTGAAAACGCTTTCTTTTAGTTTATTAAAGTGTGAAATATTACTTTTTTTTAATCGTAAATGAATCGGTGCAGCAAGTGTTAAATGGTGACTGCAAGCCACGAACACCCGTCCAACCCCAAATAGGACAGAGGTTCTATCTGAGGTCATATGTCATTCACATTCGTTGCTACTCATGCGGACTGACGTCACTGGCATTAGCATCTCCCCAGATGAATCATAAGAAATTTGAAACGTCGATTTTTAAACGACTTCAATAAAGGATGAAGTTCTCAATTCAAATGTATTTTTTTATGTTTGTTACTTCATAACTTTCGACTGGACCAACCAGTTTTGACGATTCTTTTTTTGTTTGAAAACTGGTGCTTCCCGTGTAGTTTTGTTTTTTGGTTGTAATTTGGTAAAATTCTGACGACCCGTGCGGTGTAGTGGTTACCACGCCAGTACACCATTCGAAAGGTCCCGGGTTCGATTCCCGGCGGGACAAAAATTTAAATAATGAATTTAGTTTTCTGTTCCCGGTCTGGGTGTTTGTGTATTTGTCTTTGTGTGTGTCCATGGCACCCACGACACAGGGAGTCCTAGTGTGGGGCTGTGAGTGTGAAGCGTTATTTATTTATTATTTGTAGATAATTGATAAAGCGAACTTACACGAAGGATATTTAGCTGTCACTATCACGCTAAAGCTTTACTGCATATATATACCTAATAACAATTTACATATTATATAGTAATTTATACACACATAGCCTATAGCTATCGGTCAATCAAGATGCTTTGAACAATACCTCATTTGTTAAATTAAGATAAGAAGGTCAGAAATTATGACGGAAAAGATTAACATACATACCTTTCATGTGATTTTGAATTGTACGTATGTAATGTATGTATTTATGTATATATGTGAAGTATGTATGGTATTTCGCCTCATAACACTCCTTTTAACTTCGCCCTTTTACTTTTCCTTTGACCTCAATTTAATAGGCAAAGAAAGATATAAGAAAATTAATATAGGAAGATTTTTACAATAAAATTGCTCCCACGTTACGAAAGTTCACTGTCATGAAAATCAACAAAGGAGAAAATATTAGAGGCATTGTGTTTGGTTTGTTCAAAATCAGGTAAGTACACATTTTGTAGTGCCATTGAACCTTTTCACGAGCAATCTATATCAACAGTGCCTTTGTTCAACGTTTCAATTTAGTCTATTCATCTTCATCAATTATCTACTTGTACCTTCATGAACTAAGAAAATTCTACAATAGATTTTACCCTTCCTTTCAACTGCTATTTCAAATCAATTTACGATGGAAATATGATTTTTCAAAGAAATTATTGCAGATTTATAGCTTTATTCTGCTCTGGTTTATAATACCTGTCTATTCAATAAATAAATTTGCATTCAAGTCTCCATTTTAACTTCAGGTACAGTTCAGTTCAATTGCTGGAACGGACTTACCGTTCCATCAAATAACAAAATCCATTTTTTCATTAGGTACTAGAATTAACCAACAATAATAAATAGATGATACTACAGAATTAATTTGAAATTTCATTGTACGAGTAACTAGAAATGAAAACGAATAGAAAAAATTTAAATCATAGAGGAACAAAAAAGTTTAGGAAAGGATTATGCAAAACGATAAGTTTGGAAGGGGTTTTGTTTCGCAGCGAACGGCGGTTTTTTTTTCTGTTCCGCCAAAAAGAATTCTCCATTGTATTTAGAAGTACCGGTTCGTTATTTTAAAGTGAACATTGAAAACTCTATGGAATAAACAAACGGTATTTCGTGGCAAGCACGTGCGCAAAAAAGTTCAAAAAATAATCGGTGGCATTGTGTGCAAAAACCTGGTTTTCAACAGACTTCAAAAAAAGAGGAAGTTACCTTTGTTACCTCATAACTTTCCACTCCACCAATCCGCATTGGCGCAGCGTGGAGTATGCCCCAGGCTTTCCCTGGGTGTGGTTAGAGACCCGTGCCCAGCAGTGGGACATTAAAAAGGTTGAAGGCAACTTTCGACTGGGTGAATCGATTTGAATGATTCCTTTTTTTTTTAAAAGCTAATACTCTCCGTGTGATACCATGTCAATTTGGTCCAGTTATCA
>DWQK01002885.1:0-12369 GCA_018231225.1 Noctuana stator | reverse complement strand
GTCAAAACAACGTTCGAATTCAGAACGTTACGTTCGTGTTGGACCCTTTTCGTAATTATTCCGAACCGCGTTCAAACTTGGAACGAAAATTCCGGTGACCATCCAACCTGCCAATCTCCGAATCGATATAAGCCGTACTGATGAGAAGGGGATTACGAACGAAGAATCGAAATAAAAATCGTGATGTATCGCCACAGACCTTGTTTATTGCGTTTGGCAGTGTTCTTATGGGTTGTAAACTTTGCCGCGTAAGTCAATAGTAGAAAATATCTACCACAGCGGTTTTCTTGTCAACAATATTTTATAGGGTACCTACTATAGCTTAATATGTACTAGTACGTTTGATTTGTATTAGTAAAATATTTCAATATAATAGTAATGGAAATATTATCGAAGAAAATAGTTCTTTTAAATGTTGTTATATGTGCAGCGTTTGTCTGTTTCTTCCAATTAAACGGTAATGCGCGATGGTTGAAAGACCAAGTCTTATTTTAAAGATTTAAATAATTGTCAATTTTCGCTATTATTCAAATTTATTTATTTATTTACGGATAACCATCATAAAATACAGAGGATACAGCTATAAGATATACAATGCATACTTATGCTTATAATGTGTTTTTATGTCTGTTCTTACAATTAAAGGTAACCAAAATGACTGGTAAACAGTGTGCACATGCAATATTTAGAAAATATTCAACCGCTAAAGCACGTACGTTTGTCATTTTCATAGCATGTTAAAGTAGTCGACATCACGCGCTTTATCCAGATATCAGTCTGATATGAACAAAACACATTTTTAGCGATTACCAAGCGATCACCTAAAAACATACATTCTTTAAGTTATACGCAAAATCGTTAACTGTAATAAAGGTCTCAGTGGCGCTGGTATTGACGAAGTGAAGCAATAAATTAAACGCAGATAAACTTCGGTTTCAACAAAGAATTCTTTAATCTGGATCTACCGTCGTCCTCCAGTCAGAAGCAATCGTTAGAATTAAAGGATTTGCGGAAGTTTCCCTCTCTGAATGCCTAACTATCTTTTGTTCCGTTTATTGGTAGATGTTAATCGAAAGAAAAATTTCGAATACCTAAGTATTTTAAACTAGCTGTTCCCGGCGCGCGTTGCTACGCCAACTGATATTTAACTGGTATTTAACTGATATTTATATTTATATTTTAGCGCCATCTGGTGATAACTTCCCTTAATACGAATATAATATTCATCTTACCCATTAAAAATACATCATCATACTGATTTTCACGACAATAGGTTGAACGGGCAGAAGTTGCTACTCTGTAGCACCATCTGGCGGTGAATCGCATCAATAAACATATACAATCCTTCTCCGTGGTAAAATACTTTATATATTATACCAATTTTCAAAATAATCGGTCCAGTACTTTTTGAGTTCATCGATGACATACAGACAAACATTTATTTTTATACATATAAATTTAAATAAATCTGCTAGATAAAAAACCTCAGAGCAAACTACAGAAAGAAGTATTGCATGAAATATGTGTCCATTATTATTCTATGAGCAAACGCATATATCTTTTCTTTTATCTGACACTGGAATAATTACTCGACCTAGATTTAAATTTACTGAAAAAATTAAGCAATTAATTATAATGTTATCTTTCGGATGCAAATTTGAAGCGGAAAGAAGGGCGAGCGGCTAAAGAAAACCTTGTGGATTTGATGTGACCCTTTACATCACAAATTCACCCCAAAAGGGTTTACAAATAAATCTGGCCAAGGGAAAGACCATATATGATAATGGCGCGTTAAGCTAAAATTTATAACTTTGTTTTATGCCTAGTCTCAAACAAGGTATCTAGAATTAGTCTTTTGAGAGAAAATAATTTAGTTCAGGAGATTATATTCCTAGATAATATACTTTAGAGAATAGTACCTATAGAACAATCCATTAACTATTCATGGGAAATATTAATTATCATATTCTGACTTAAAATATCATTTCTAAAGCCAGATTTTAATTTCCTGCATTGTTGAGTTTATAAAGAATTTTAGTTGTATTTTTATATATGGTTTGAGTGTTACTTGTAAACGTGGATATTAAGAGCTATAATTAATGTCCTCATAATAAGAATAAACCCTAAGGAGTTATAGGTTTATTGAGATAAACCTATGCTCAATAATATTCCTAAATCTCTGGGAATACGTGGATTACGATGACAGTACGAGTATAACGTGTGCATAAAGACCCCCAGAAGCTCTCTACCGTGCGTGTGGATTTACCGAAAGAAATGTTTTTTTTCATAATAGGCGGACATAAATAAAATCGTATCATACAGATTTCTGTGGGAATAAAAGTGTTTTGTTCTTCGATATACATTGAATTGATAAAAAATATAATTTTGGACTAAGACTTTTTTATTATGAATTTGTTAATAGTTTAAGTATCGTAGTAACAGTCTTACCCAACATGGCGTCGGACTTTTATATATAGGGTCATTCATTAATTATTTAATTAATAATAATAATAATAAAAAAAATTAGATAACGATTATATTAACAGCAGTTAACAGACAATTATTAACATAATGTTAGAAATCGTACATTTCTACTTCGTTACAATGGATTTTGTATAGTTTCATCAATTACGTGCAAGAGACTGTAAGAAAATTTGCCATTTTAATAAATTCATAAGTAATTAAGTACGTATAATATGTACCTTTAAGTTAATCTACTCGAGTAACACCCGGTGCGTAAAAGTAGCTCTAATTAAAGACGATTTACAAGAGATTCGCCTGAAAATATTTCGGATGGAAACCTGCTGCTCCCTTGTCACGTACAGAGCCTACAAGCTTTATTCCGCTGATTTATGTTAATAGGCGTTTTTGCGTATACCTATATGGTAGGCCTAATTTGTATTTATATCATGCTTGGACTGACAATGGCTCAAAATAAATATAACTTATCATCAAAATTATGGTTTTACGTAAACGCGTTTAATGGTATTAAATTGATTTATACATTTATAAAAATTTGGATATGAAATTTCAACATTTTTCAATAAAAATAATTCATATTCTCACGGAACGCGTCTAAAAAATAGTTTTAAATTAACCAACCTAAAACATCATAACCGAAGTACATCAGTACTGATCTACCTTTCTGAAATAGACCTCAGAACTAGAAAACAACTGTAAGATGGAACAATAACATCTCCGGAGAAGAAAAGTGAAAACAACGTAACCTTGGTAGGTACGAGTATCTATACAACAATACGCCGCGAGTTCCGCATAAAACCATTTTAACGATTGTTGGTAGACCACAAAGCAAACCATAAAATTTAAGACAGTAGTAAAACGTGATCGTAGAATTTACTCAACGTTGGTCCAACTTTCGTTCTATCAAAGCAAATGAAGAGGAAACTAATAGAAAGAAATAAAACGACACTAACGAATAGGTATATTGAAAAAGTTCAGCTTCGTGCGATTCTCGTCACGCGCGATGCGTTCCCGAAATTCACTTTGTGTGTTTCGCTTCAAGTGCACTGATTGTAAATCCTTTAACTGCAAAATGTTCACTGTTTTATAACTGTGTTTGCTTTATTTTTGAGTTCAGTCGACAGAGTTGATAGATACGGTTAATTCGGTTAAGCAGGTAGATTATAGGTACCCACTACATTATTTACAATAACATTTCTTTTCTCATGTAAATTCTTTTGATTTACGGTAAAAATAAGTGTAGCAGTAGTACCTACCTACAATATATATATGAATGCATTAGGTCTTACACTTTGGTAACAATTTAATAGCAAAGAACTGCAACATTTAAACATTATTTTGTAGATTTAAGCAGGAAACCGGCGGAGTTTGTGGTTCCAAACTCTCATAATTATACGTATAAAATTTAGTTTTTGTGAGTTTCAAACTACAGTATACAACTCCAGTCCATGCGGTTTCTGTCAAACATGATTTTTAACTGTGAAAACTAATTTTTATGACAAACTTTATTTATACAGATTGTAGCATGAAAAACGTTATTTAAAAACGTTGAACATTTTTTAAATATAAATGTTTTGTATGCCTGCTTTGTAAGAATACTCTGATGAAATGAACTACTTATACGTATCGGTAAAGTACATAAATAACTACCTAAAAAGTCATGGTTGAGCATGTTGATACCGTTGTCGAGAAAGAAGGTTTTGTGGTATTATATGAGTAATATCTGTAACCGACCCTTGCAACCTCCACCAATTTGCATTAGAGCAGCGTGGTGGCGTATTTTACAAAACGCCACAGGTTATTTATTTATAGTAAAATGGACAGAGAAACGTGTCTAAATACTAAAATCCTAATGAAAAGCTCATCAGCGTAACTGAGCCAATGTTTCATTCTTTCACGAAATTACTCCGTGACTTCAACATCGACAGAACTGACGATTTACTTAAAAAGTTATTCGTTATTATGAAAATGAAATTTATTAATTTTAATTATTAATTTTACAAAAACATTTTTTATTTTATAATTGTACAGAAATAATTTCGCCTTATGGATAGACATATTATAATTATTTTATTCCTTATATAAGTTACACCGGCTGATTTATTCACGCCCTTTCACATCATTTTTACGACGTTACATAGACAATGCCTACCCATCAAGACAGATTAACAAGATATATTATCTGGTTATAAACATGTACTATGACAGATATGTAATAGGTACTATATCCTAAAATACGATGTATAATTTCACCTTCTAAAACTAGATACACTTTCATTAGAAACGGCTGCAGCGTTAAGCCCGAAAATGAAGCTTTTCATTTTTACATTATTTCACTTCTCATTATCTTAATGTGACTCGTATAAAAGGCTTTACAATTTATTCATATATTTAGACCATCATACCCTTGTTAATATTTCATTTGTACATTTGTGTATCTTTTTCACAAAAGATACAAAGATCCGACTGGATTGTTTAAACATTTTTTTCCGTAAGATTTTCTAATTTATTTTAATAACAGAAAAAAAATAATTTATTGTATACCATATAAAAACTTGTATCTTTCTGAAAGAAAAAATACATTTCTAATACATATCAGATCTGTGGAGAAGGCACGACATTTTTACGCGTCGTGTCTGACACTTACGGCCTTTAATTCCTTTCGCGCGGAGAAAATTGTAAAGAATGATATTTATCATTTGACCCTCGGGGTAATTAACCCAATTTGTACCAAAATACGCATTTCCCGCAAAAAAGTTGAGTAATTAAGATATAAATTTTATCTAGACGTAATCAGTTTTCGGGGCGAAGTTTGTGCCGCTTGGGATGATGAATTGTATCGAATTTGTATCGTATCTGTTACGTTTTTTATTTATATTTGATTTCTATAATTAATGAGTAATAATAAAATTATTTCGAAAATTTTGATAAATGTACAATAAATTTCTTATTAACAGTTTTTACTAACTAATACATCAAGTTGCAGTGTCTAAATGCATGGACACTTTAATCATAGAAACAGCTTAATCAATTTTCACAAAACTTTCATAAAAATATATATATATTATATACATACAGAGTACTCGTAATATTGTTAACTCGTGCGTAGCACGTGTAGATTTACTGTGCGCCTACGAGGTACTCGTAGACCGTAGCCAGAGGACAAACAAGCGCCGCTCCATATTGAACTCAAGATTAATTTCACTGGATTCTGCTGAGTTTCTGATATCTATTTGACAAGCAGCAACGTAACATAAAAATTTTAATAATAAATTTATATATCAAGGAATGAATTTAAAATAAATCTTTCAAGCAGCAGTTTACTCTGTAGGATTGAAAAATGTTTGCTTTAGTTTAACCTTTCATACCTATCGAGTTGAGTAGAATCTTGCGCTGCCGTGTGTATAAACAATCGTGCCTTCCATAAGATCGAATGGTCTAACAATATTTGCTTTCAATTTATTTCTTATTTTTGGGAATTTAGACTTCAAATGAGTCATTTTATAATTAATGGATGGATTTTATGATTTTCAGGAGAATGCGTGAAATCACTGAAATGATTTCCTTGAAAATTCTTTTATCTGTAAATTGATGAATACTAAAAAGATTATGTTGTTATTAAATATTATTATATATGATTATATATTGTTTTACAAGAATTGAAAAATGTTTACGCACTATATTTTCGTGTTTTTCGGATACTCACCGATATTTGCTAAAGCTCATCTGTAAATAAGTTTTACCTGCATAGTTTAAGAGCAAAAAACATAGTGAAAAATTGCTTGGTACTGCGTTTACGAGATTGCTTTTGTTAATTATTACCGCGGCAGCTGTGCAGTGGCGACTGCTGCAAATTGATTAATTCGTTAAACAACTTGGCATTTTGTTTCTTGAGTAACAAGGATACTTTAGGATTTACTAAGATAATACATAAGATACTATAAAATCTAAGTTGAACTTCAACTAAATTAAACAAATTAAGTAAACCTTAAGAAAACAGTGAAATGAAAAAATTAAAGTTAAAACATTATAAAATTTGAGACATCATTTACTTCGATTAAGCGACATGTAAAAAGAAGATTATTAACGCTATACCTAACACCAAGAAAAATACCGTATCGTCTATAAATATAAATATGAATGTGAAAGCTACCTGCATTACATAAATTGTCATGTAAACGATACAAAGACTAGACACCGACTACAATCTCGAAGGTCATTGACATCGTAGAAACAAAACTGGAACGGAACTATTCCTTACCTCCACTTTTTGTTTGTGCGATGACGAATGATGTTCCTAAAACCGAACAGAGACGGATTCAAAAATAGGAACTAAATAGAGAAGGTAATGTAGACAGTAGCCGCACCTTCCTGGAAGGGCCTTTGTATGAAAGCATTTTCTCTACGAGGCTCTACGAGACTTCAAATGAATAGTGACAGTTCTAATAATTTAATATATGACTTGAAAGAACCTCGCTTAATAAAACGTTGTTGCTAAAGGAGCGGCCTGATGTATGATGTCATGTAAAATTATGCGGTTACTTTGCTTATAACACGCGTTTGATGAGTTATATTTTTATTTAAAGTGGTCACACTTTCACATTAATACGATTAATGTAATGATGAAGCAACATTTATTAATATATATATATATTTATTACTTACATTTTAAATATGTACAAAATGTCGTGCCTGGTATAAATGAACAGGCAAATAAATGTCCGAATGTCGCTACATAGAGATTTAAGCAACTTGGGACATGTATTGACTTTGAGGTCAAAGATAACATGTTTTTGATTTTCGACACAAGCGTTTTATTACAAAATATTTGAAAGGAAGGCAAATTATGTAGACGACAAAGGAGATTACACTAAAGTAACTAGCCTTTGAAGGCGAATGGTTGTGGTTCGCCGGCATTTCAATTTCCATCGTACCAAAATTAAAATGCCTACTTAACAGAAGCAAGCCACGCGTGTTGTGTTGTGTTTTATATAAAAAACAACATATAAATATATACCTATTTGTCTTTTGTAGGAACACAACAAAATTTAACACATAATTAATTAAGATTTGTTTATCGAATGGAAAAGGTAGACGATAATAATCTCTATAAAGCAAATGCCATTAAATATTATAAACGTGCACCATGAAAGTTTTAACGGTCCTTGCTTTTGTTCAGCTATTATTGGCCTGAGAACAATATTTTTCATCATAACACAGTTAAACTACCTGTGCACCAACAATGTGCTACTTTTGTGGCATTTTAAAGCGGAGGTGCATAGAATAGAAATTTTAGGAAATTGTGCCATGCATTGCTAAAAAATAAAATCCAGGACGAAATGTGGATATTATTGGTATTATATTATTGTGGTTCGTATAAACTCGTGAAATTAGTACCGGAAGCTCACATGATTCACATAATTATTAGTAATTATGGGACCCTAAATATTAATATGCATTGTACGCACATTTATAGATTTATATTTTTATTTGATTTGTAAAGCAATTTTTATTTGGACCGACTTAAAAGATTTTGAGTGAAAACTAAAAAACGCGCGACAGTTTTCTAGACCTTAAATAGAAAGCGATATCTATTCGACACCCATAAAAGTGAATTGTTCTCCCAAATTCGGTCCTGGAGTAAGCAATTTTGTCGGATACTGGATAGGCGTGCTTTACGATATAAGCTATTTTCTTTATCACTTGACATATTTCTTCGATTTCTGTTATATATTATTATTTGGTTTCTCATCGACATATTGGCTCATTCTCTTCCTTTAGTAAACAGCGATACTATCGCGATCTTGTAAGATTTTATGGAAAATTCGTGACGCTGAATATAAACGCGAACAGCTAATAACTGAGCTTTTAATAACTATTTTTTGCATTTTTTTACGTTGATAATCTAAAGCACAAATATGCCTTCGTTTGACAAAACAAAATGCGTCATTTACGACTAGAGATTTTATCAGAGTTCGAAGCGCTAACTTTGACTATAACAGAAAGCAATAAAAGATATTCTAGTTTAGTTCCCAGTGGAATAATAGAACACAAAGTTAGAACTTATGGTGCCAATGAATAATTTATTTAGCGTAAACGAGAGCAAACTTATATAGTAACCATTTTTTTCCACTAAATAATTTTAAAAATTCAGTAGTATAGACGGAAAAACATAATTATTTCGTTTCGATCGTGGGAAATTACGTACTATTTTCATTATTTTTTTATTTATTATTTTTTAAATACGTCATTTTTAGATATATCATTAAACAGCATGTTGCTATATTAACGGAATCATGATATAAGATAGGTACCTCTAAAATGTGGCTACTATAGCTTTTAGAAGTAGGAACGCAATTATCTTTTGTCTCGTTGGCTAGAATTCATGTAATTACTAAATGTTATTATATTAAGCACAATAAATAAACAAATAAATAACGCCTGACACTCACAACCCCACATTAGGATTCCCTGTGTCATGGGTGCCATGGACACATACAAAGACAATTACAGCAAAACCCAGACCGAGAACAGAAATATAAATGTATCATTTAAACTTCTGACCCGCCGGACCCTTCGAATGGTGGACAGGCATGGTAACCACTACACCACGCGGTTCGTAAATACAACAACAATACAACAGCTCTTAAGAAAACGCTAAAGAAAGTTACGTTACAAATAAAACAAATAAGTAGGTAGGTATACATACTATAGGTACGCCACACAGCTATTTACAATTTATACGCAAGACGACGCCCACGAATAGAAATCAATATGCATTACCGGAGTCCGGTGTCTTTGCTCTCTGTAGGGCACTCATTTGCATTAGATAGAATCCCGTTTTCAGGCCGATTATTAACATCACAATGGTATTTTGGTATATAAAATTAGTATTTAGTGGACGTGATAGTGTAAATAGATTAACTTTTTTTTAAGTTTAAACTACACCTTATTTACACTTCTATTAATGAACAAGCTTTGATCATAAGGTATATTATGGGATAATAATAAAATGATTCCTAATAGAAAAATATTATTATAAATTACTGGTTGGTGCCCGCGACTTCGTCTGCGCAGGATTAGTATTGCGAACAATTCACACAATATCTTTATAAATTGTAGCCTTCTTATTCTGATGTATAAGCTATATTATTGTAAAGTTTCATTAAAATCCATTTAGTAGTTTATTATAATACTAGCTGTGCCACGTGGTTTCACCCGCGTTAAGAATAGTAGCGTAATGCTTGATAGCCTAATAATCCTCCTCATTAATGTAGCTATCATTAAGAAAAAGATTTTTTCAAATCGGTCCAGTAGTGTCGGAGCCTATTCAATACAAACAATCGAATCTTTCCTCTTTATCATATTAGTATAGATTAATAGGACTATCGAATCTTTCGACATATACTATTTTAAATGCAATGCGACTGCTTATTTTACAAGTCAGTTAGGTATACTTTTCTAGTGTTTGAAACCCGTATAGTAATATAAATTCGTCGTTACAGCCAGACTCCGTTCATCACGTGCGAGAACAACATTGTTTGTTCTCTTATCTCCGTTATTCATGTGACGGTGAGCGGTTTTGCTTGTTCAGCAGCACGCGGCATACTAATATGCGATGGAGGTAGGTAGTAGGTAATCAAGAACGTACCAACTAGGTAAGTAAAATAGCTTTCCTTAGCAACCGTGGCTTACATTAATATTCCAAAATCTTTGTACACCAGTTAAAGTCATAAATAACTTTTTCCAATATCAGATTATATGATATACATATTTATTATAATCTTTTTACATAAAGTATTTGTTTCGATACATTGTTTAAGCTTGTCTTTACTTAGACGTTTTTAAGAACTTAATTTTCAACCATTTCACAAACCGGTAGTATGTCGGTTGATATAAAATTTTCAAATTGCTTTTACTTTATTTAATATCGTCAATCTATTGGATGGGATTCGATAAAGTCTTCAATGAAGAATGGATACCCAAACAAGTTTTGTGAACCCAAAAGTTTTTCCGAGCCTTTTAGTTATACTCTCTCATATAGAACGGCTAAATGTTAATGTGTTGTGGGGTTCTCTTGAATAATGCATACCTTGCTAATATCTGCCCAATTCTCTACTTTAGACATTCATTAAGCAGGGAAATTTTTAGTGGGAATATTTGGAAAGGAGCTGCAACAATCTCACTGCAATTCTCATTCAACTACGTAAGGCATGCCAAGTAATTTTATATCTGTACCTTGTTATGATAGCTACTTATATAATAGGTATTACGAATTTCGTATATTGTTCATCAATTAGTTATAGTCACGGGTCCATCACGCTGCTCCAATGCGGATTGGTGGAGATACGGGTTCGAATAGAAATAAGTCCTTTTACGAAGAGGTCATTTTACAATTACGAGTCATTTTTTGCGAATAGGTCCAATATCGACTAACCCATTTCATTGATCTGCATGTAATACATATGTACTAATAATGCATAATAATGTTAACTGTTTAAAATTATTTGTCTATCCAATTTGCATGTTTACGGAGTCACGGGTTCACCCTAGTAATTTAATAAACCTAGACACTATTTCAATTTAATCCAGACTGAATATTTTCATTGGTGAAAATAGCACGTAGATAAGTTATTATTACTGTTTGTTTGTGTTTGTTATCGTACTTGGCTGCGTACCAAATAAGTTAATAGACAGGCTTATTACATTGTCTGTATCCAACAGAAACCTAGTAAGCACACAAGCATACTGATTTCAACTAGTTATGGTAACGAAGTCTACGTACTTTAAATAGTCTAGCATAGGGCATACTAACGTTTTTCCCGCAAAATTATTTTTGCACTATTAAATTATTTGCTTAAATACTGCTAAATTATTTTTAACTATTTTTGCATGGTAAGTTGTTGCGTTTCATTCGTGGAGTTATACAATATACGTTATTTGGTCAGACTACTCTCCTACTTGAGGTGGGTGGGTGTAACTTTAAGTAGCCTGCAATTAAATTTGCTACTCTTAAACAAAAAAAATTCACTGCTAGCTAAATTCATATAAATCTAGAGCTTACTTTATCAAGTTCATTTGCGAGCAGCGAGATCTTTCATACCGACGCCGACGCGTGTGTGGCTCAAGAGATAACGTTAATAGGACTTTAGTCATAAAATGTGGACTTAGTTCTTTTTTATCAGATGGAATTGTTATTTCTGTTTAATGTTCCAAAGCTAGAGTTTGGTCTATAAAACCTATTTTTTAACCATTTGCACCTATTCAATATGGTAAATGGTAGGTAGCTAGTAAAATTTTTTATCGACTAAGCTGTGATTACGAATCGTGCTAAGTTCTACCCCATATATAATAATAATTTACATGACTGTTGCTTATCCTCTAACTTATTTAATAAACATTCTGATAATTAAATTGCATACAAATAAAGATTTATTCTTATTAATTAATTTAAATTTAAATAAAAATTTCCACTCTTTTTGTCACGTAATCTCGAACAATACGTCTCGTACAATGACGTCATGGTCCTCTTAACATTTTGAAGCCATTTAGTTAAAATTCTGATATTTTCCATTCTACCATAGACGCTATATGAAAACTTCAAAGGAGAAAGAAATTTTCTAGGGCCAATTCATGCATTACCTAATAATAATAAGATTAAATATAAAATTAAAAACTTGTTGCGCCTGACATTCTCATTATGCAATACTTGGCAGCGCGAACTTTGCTCGCCGGAGCTCATTTAGTTCCGTAAATTAGTTTTCTGATGCTGGGTTTTAACTAAATCATTTCTTAAGATAAGATTTAACTCGAAGCACAAATTGAAATTTTATTTACCTAAGTACCTTCCTGTATATACTTATAGATAGATATAGAAATACACTCTTA
>DWQK01002884.1:0-12370 GCA_018231225.1 Noctuana stator | reverse complement strand
GGTGAAACCGAGGGGCACAGCTAGTAAAGAATAATGTTAGTAGGAAACACTTCATCTGTCAATCCCATTGTTGTTAATATAATTTACTACTAGGATATTATTAGGATATTACAAGGAAATATTAGACCGTTAGCGAAACTGATCTGAACATCTATCTAAATAGCCGTTAATAATAGCAGGGTTAAAACAAAATACCATTCCTACTTCCAGTGAACAATGAACATATTATTAGGAAATTCCTCATGTTTTCTCTATATTTTTTTGTCAAACGCTTTTTCCACCTCACTTTGTTGGTGACCGATTCCTGATAAGGAATTTCTTAGCTCCATTTACTCACATATTGGATCGTATTCGTTGAACGTACCTACTCAAAAGTAATGAATTTGAGGTAGGTACCTATTGCATCCTAATAATTTAACTTTTTCTAACTGGAAATACTCAGATACCATCGAATTATCACATATACATATAAAACAAAAACATACGATAATGTATCTCAAGGCATAACAATTTTTTTCTCGTTATAGAAGTAACAAAGGCTTAGGTTCACCACAGAATTTATATGTACCAAGTCGTTTCTTCTAATTTCTATTTAAAAACGATCGGGTAGTCAAATATTATGATTGTATGACACAATAATATATTAAATTGATCTTGATACACTTTATCTACAAATTATAGCTAGAAGAAATTACTTTAATTCTGAAATACTGCTAGTAAATACTACATCGTGCGTTGTTAAAATTCGAAAACGTCGCGCCAATTTTAATTTCAAACGAGCAGATTTAACAACGATTAAATAAAGGCGCTCGTGTTATTCCACCAGGCATTTAAATTCACCTTTACTATTCAGTCCTTTGTCAAAATGAGATAATATAATATAATATAATGATAGGGGTGCTAATAAAAATGGCCATAAATAATACAAAATGGCGACTTTCAACCCACTCGTAACGGTTGGAAATAATCTTTTCAATGAATGGACTTTGATATGGATTTTAAAGTTGGACCGCAGTTAACGTTATCTGAAAATGTAATATTTATATTATAGAGTATCCTGGCTACTTCTTGGCTGATTCTTTAGGGACCGTCACGATACCGATACGGCATTGCTGATGGATATCATCAGTCAGCTCATCGCACTGGGCGCATCTTACTAATATTATAAACGCGAAAGTTTGTAAGCATGGATATATGGATGTTTGTTACCCTTTCACCTAATTTTAATGAAACTTTACAATTATATAGCTTATACATCAGTTATTTGTGTTATCAAAGGCTACAATTTATAAAGATATTGTGTGAATTGCTCGAAATCCTAATCCTGCTCTGGCGAAGTCATGGGCCTAGTAATTTTTAATTCGATTGTACTGACCGACATGTCTTTGAATAATTTCATACGAGTATGACGGTGTTTAAGCATTCATACCTATTCCAACTGATCAAATCTTCCAATCTTTCAATAGGTAAATACCCTTCTCGACCTCGTCGAATCGTCCCCTAAATTACTTCTAACTTTCTAGGAACCCTCGGAATACAAACGACTTCATAACCTTTCCGAAAGTACTCCGTCGAAAGCATTTTTCGTTATTAATATTTATTATTAAATCCGGGAAATTGTGGAAATCTGAATAATATATCGTGAGGACTTCATCTGCAGGGTATTTGGTTACGAACTTAGCTCTTACTTGGAATTTCTGTCAGCTTCCTGATGCCTGAAGAAATCTTAAGAGTCCATAAATTATCATAACACGAAATCTTCATAACACGAATGTAATATTAAAGTTACACTTACAAGATTAACAACTTTCTTAGAATACATTTTTATTCTGAATAACCACTGAACAAACAAACAATAAAGTGGTAAGTAGTTCAAACAATAAAAATAATTTTAGAAATATTAAAGCGACTTCAAAAAATTAAATCAGTTGAAAATGGTCGCTAGTACTTTACTATAGAGTTATGAGCAAAGTGGGCACTTTGCTCATAATTCTAGTATTCTTCTATTCTCTCAAAGTATTGTCTCTTTATATTCACAAAATGAATACCCTAGAAATGAATGCAATAAACAGGTAAAGCCTCTGCAGATGTCACGGCGAGGACGTAAGCCGACAAGTTCTGCATCGCTGGCCCGTGAAACAATACCTCCAGGTGTAGCAAAACTAGGGTTGCTGTGGATAATGTAGGCAAATTAAGGACAGATAAATTATTTTTAATATAGAGCAAAACTGTGGTAGAATATTTTAAATTCAAATCCCCTGTTCCATACTATTTACTACTCTATAGTAACACTTTCTTCATTTATAATCTATCTAAAATACGGAAGTTACGTTGCCTCGATACTCTCATATTTTTGCGGACCATACATGTAAAATGTTTTGTATTGAATGACTGACTGATGGATTAACGCACAGCCTAAACCGCTGATCGTAGATACCTGAAACTTTAAGGGTGTGTTCTTTGTATGATACGAGTATAAACATCGAATAAGAAAGGATTTTCCGAAATTCTACTTATAAAGGGCAAAAATTGTATGGGACAACGTATTTAGTTGGTCTAATAAATAAGAAGTCCAGGCAGACGAAGTCGCGGCCATAAGCTAGTGAACAGTAGAGAGTAAATAGATCGTCCATTTCATGTCAGCCCTATCTTAGTATTGCATGATCGCTTTATTGACATTTATGCCCGTATATCGGTGACCGGTACAAGCCTATGCCTAAGTGAACATTTATGTCATCGACGTTGAGGTATGAAAAATAAATCAACTTTTTGGACTTTTCTCACAAAGGAGCAGCGTGGTGAAGTATGCTCCAGGTCGTCCCCGGTTGTGTGAGAGATACGAGCCCAGCAGTGGGACATAAAAAGGGTTGAAAGCACGCACAAAGGTCCCCAATATAGAAATTTTATGAGGAAAATATGGAGTGAAATGAAGTAAACTTCAAACAGTTATATTTATATTTCTGTTTCAGAATGTTACTGATGTAATAGATTTTATTCACAAGACATTAATAGCATATACAGAAAGGTGATCCAAAACTGTATGCAACTTCATTGATGCATTATATTTTACAGAGCTAATAGCCGGACACACTATGTTGTATGGACCGTCTGACTCGTATGTAAAAATTAACGTCTCCACGTATGATCTCAGACAGGACTTCTCTCCTACTTGCGGTTGGACCTGGATTTCCATGGGTTGCAGTGACTATTTACCATCAGGGTAACTTGCATGCTCGTTTGCTACTCATGAATGATAAAAAAATATTGTGAAAAAGTTAAAAATACACACATGCTCAAAGATAATAAATTAAGAAATTGAATTAATATTAATATAGGTTAGTAGAACGTTTTTCTCGAATACGATATTATTTATTATTATGTAAGATGGGAAAATTGGATTCCACGTAATGAAGCATTGTAGGTAACATGATAGTACCGAAATCGGATCTTCGTTAAATCAAATCGTCCGTCCTTAATCTTTGATTTACGTTTATTACGAAATTATTACACAAAATTTACTTCCAGATAAAATGCTTTAAATTGTTTTGGAACAAATATTATCGTGTTTCGTGAAGTTTGTTAGGTATTGCAAAGTTCCCGCTAATTTAGAGTAAAGCTGTTCGAGCGGAAAGCTGAGATTACGCCTCGGAAACACTTAACCTGGCGCTAACAGGGACTTGGTGGCTGCTAATAGCGATATGAGCTGCTTTCGGAAGTAGAATAATTTACAAATGAAAATACAAGCTTATGTCGTTTTCCGGTTGGTTTTAAGACCTTCGTTTTACCATGAACGGTTTGTTCCTATAATATGTCTTGTCATAAAGCAAGTCTTGTGTAAATTTCTTGTACTTCTGTTGAGGAGTTGCGACTGCCGGAGACACTAGTTGATCCTCATAACTTACTCCCTACAAGTGAAGGTGAAGTCTCATATTTTTGCTTATATAACTTCAACATAGTTTAACATAGCCCTTTTAAAATAGTTCATACTAGCTGTGCCCCGCGATTTCACCCGCGTTAAGAATTATAACGTAACGCTTGATAGCCAATAGCCTCCCTCGATAAATGGCATTAAATAAACTAAGTATCTAACAGTAAAATAATTTTTTGAATCGGTCCAGTAGTTCCTGAGATTAGCGCGTTCAAACAAACAAACTCTTCAGTTTTATATTATTAGTATAGATATTGAAGAGCGTTTAATACCTAAAGTAACCCAGATAAATCTAAGTCAACAGCACTTATAAAGGCCTCCGCCACGAAATCCAACAGTACATGATTACTTATGAAAATGGGAGCGCATGTATAATAGGCAATATTTCCCGTAGTGCAGTTGTCATGTGCAGCGTATTGCAGAGATAATGTGATACGGGATAAATGGGGATCGGATGCTAGATATGGATGCCCAGTATTCCGAGTATTCCGAGTATATTTTGCAGTCAGTAGGATATCGATGACTTTGTTGTGGGCAATTTAAAGATTAAAGAATTATTGAAATTTAAAACCGAATAGGTACTAGAATTTACGATTGAAAACAGTTGCAATGGCAAAAACTGTGTAGCAACAGTATACACTCCACCTTGTTGGTGGATCGATTTTGATGATTCTTTTCTTTATATAAAATTAGTCCGAATTTTTGTAAGATTTATGATGAGTTGCTTTTTGATGACGATTTTAAGTAAATAAACCAACATCTTATAACATGTTTTGCATAAATTATTTATTAAAATATATAGGTACGACTGCAAAATAATTTACCGAAATCGCTCCCTTATGAGCCTTACTTAATTATCCGCGAAACAGCTGGCGTATTTCAACATTATTTACACTTTATAGTAACAAAATTAGTAAAATAAAAGGGCAACTATAATTGCCTTAATAGTAACTAATTATAATCGTTGCAAGGTTAGTTGAAGCTACTTGAAGCAATATTAAAGCTGAACATAGTTTTAGTTTTGCTCCAAAGATAAAAGGTACGTAGTCGCATTCTCTTGCTCTGAACATGAAACGATCAAAGAACAAGTCATTCATCGACCGTAACTTGTAACAAGACCACCTACTCATTATTTTAAGCAGCGCTAGTAGACTAAATAGAACAGGGTATTCCATCAGAACGCAATGTGGAGATTGGTATGTGAACAAAAGCACGATGTCCATTGTTGAGTCAATAGAAACATCGTTCAAAACATAATAAAAGCCCGTCGATGTACACAAAACTCGGCCGCGTGACGTTCTGCGTCGACACTTCAATGCAAATGAATACGGAACTGGGACGTTTATTGTCATCGGCGATGTGAATGGAATGTAATGAAATGTCTCGATGTAACTTCCATTGTAGGCTTGATTGTGTTCTGACAATCAGAAAATTCTTTGGTCGCGTCAGTCGCTTTATGATCAATTCTTTACTAAAAGAAAAGTGGTTTAAGTAATCGTGTTTTTAAAATAATTATAACTCGCGTTACGAAGTGACCTGACTTCAAATGTTGCTATGTGCGCAAGGTACATGGTTTTATCATGAATGCAATTGTCAGAAGTGGACCAAATTAAAATGGAAACACGGGAAGCAACAGCTTTCAAATAAAAAAAAAAGAATCATCAAAATTTTGTATAAGTACTTAATTTTGGACATATAAAATCTATAAGGAAAGTATCTATAAGTTTACCTTGCTTTCATATTATTATGTTTTCATACGAGATTAGATTTCATACAACAAAAGACTTAAAAAAAATTAACGCAAACTGTTCTTTTTCATTTTGTACGGTCACTGCTCGCTAGACAAATCTGAATTTCAAGTGAAACTGCATAACGTATCGCATTTGAAATGGTAATCGAACCCGTACTCGTAACACAAGACCAAAAATGTTAAACTAACCGTATTCAACGACATAGCTCCACCCATTTTTAAAATCCTTACTAAAAGTTTAGTGCGGATTTTCTGATGCGAAACTTATCTTCGGGCCGTAAATTGCGGAAAGTCATTTTGCTAAACGCGCATCGCAGTAATTATGCAAGTGTGGACCAACAATGGTTGCAATTTACATATGCTGTGATTTATCTCTGTAACGTTCAGCAGAATATTAAACATTTTATCATAAAACCATTCTTTATTTCCCTTTGTTAGAATAGTTTTTACGTTTCGTTTGAAACGTGTGGTGATTGCTTTGAGTGTTCTTGTCTATTTTGTTACTGTCGCGTAGCTCATTAGATTCTTTGAATTTACAAAGAAATCCATTGTCTATTGTGTTTTTATTAGAACCTGTTTTAATATAGAATATTTCTTTTGTTACAAAATACAATACAATGAGTTCTCACTACACGGTGCTTCCTTTACAATTACCGAATGGTAATAAAAAAATATTTAATAAAAAAACTAAAATCGACTTCAAAATCAAAGTGAGAAATAATTTATTACAAATTCTTAAAGTCTCAATTAATTAAATTATTAGAAATCTGGAATTTGCCCCTCCCTGAACCCTTTGCCTCCTTCGAGATATAAACCTTTGTACACACAATGTCATAAGCTTTGGTTTAGCATTCGTATTATTATAAATAGGTAATTGTAGTTATAACATTGAAACGTTTAATGTGTTACTCAATTTACCCCTTCTAAATGGAAATCTAATGCGGCTAGCAATTTTCGTAATTTATAGCGCGGCAAATAGCTGTTATTCAGACCCATAGAGTTATTTAATAGCTTAATCAAAGTAATAACGTTTGCATAATACATGGTTTGAACGCAATTTTTCAAATTATTTTAATTGCTTTATTATTAACGTTTGATGTCAGATATTTTTAATTTCGACAAAGAACTGAATTGTTAAATACGTGCTAGTAATTTAATAAAGAGAGGCTTAGTGGTAGATCTACGCAAATAATTTGGAAAAGTTCGTCCTCTTCAGTGGAGAAAATCATCGTCACAAAACTAGCTCTGCTCCCTTTCTAGAAGTATGTCAAATCTCAAATTCCTCCGAGCGACGTAAGGTGCTTAAAAACGTACCGAAAGTTTTCCCTTCAAATAATAATTACCTATTTATACAATTCCCATATTAGGTACCTATACACATGTCATGTATTGTGTCCGCTGGATGCATAAGATGAACTTAATCGCTTTGCGCTATGTCTGCTCTGAACTAAATAGATGCCTCCGGGAATATCATCAAGACATTGAACGAATGATTTCATTAAGCGATCCAATGATATTTAGATTGGTATTCGGGTGCATTTGCATGGAAGTTGCATGCAATTCATTATGATTCGATTAAGGAAATCTAAGTAGAGTCATCTAGAGTTTAAGCAATATTCGTACTTATTGAATGTGTATAAAAGCTTCTTTTATAATAATAATAAGTAAATAGTATCATCAAAAAGTAGTGAGTATAGTTATTTGGCATAAAGAAAAGTTTTCTTTCGTAACGTTTTGGATTAATGATTAATGATTCTCATAGTCAGACATTATGTCGTGCATGAGGCATGTAAGCATGGCAAGATTTACTAAACAAATCGATCAATGTAATGTTGTAATCTTTAAATGTCTCTCATTATCCAATTCACAATCAATAGGCAAATAATTTTCGAAGACGGCGGGAGTGGTCTTCCTAAAAATCTTTTCGTTTTGTGTTAATGGCTAACTCTTACATCCAAACCATTCCCTTGTGTATCTCAATGGAAATAAATTAATGTTAAAAGTGAATTTTAGTAGCACAAAGTATTATGTGAAATAAAGAGCGCAAGCACTGCCCCCACAATAAATCACTCAACACCACAGAAGCAATTTCCGCGCGACTCACGCTAAATACGTTTTACAACGAACACATACGTAGATGCGTAGGTATGTTTTAATATCGTAATTTAAATTCTGACCGCGAATTAAGTTTTCACAGCTTTGCAGACCCGTTCAAAAATGTATTATTTGTAATTTATATGCGCAACGGTATTTACGCACGGGGGATTAAGGAGTTACGTCTGTTTGTAAAACAGGAAAGAATTAGTTCCCGGGGACATAGGAAAATAATGTTTAGCCCCCATGTTTACAGAAGATAACTTTTATGAGTGTGGCACAGACTCAAAGATTTTTTGGACGCTGTAACAAATTATTACTCTTTTTTGTCAGTTTTCATAATTTTATTCAATCAGTATATTTAATGAATAAAAAGAGTAGGTGACAGTTAATATTATGTATATATTTGTAGATGTAGGAGAAACGTAAATCAGTCATACTGTACCTCTAAGCAGGCATACGACTCGACTCACTTGACGAATAAATACTTTAAGTACCTGAAACAATAAATAATAAATGAGTAACACAACTTTTCTATTACATAATATTAATAATGTACACTGCAGTCTTCAAAATAGAACACACGTAAATAAAATTGTAAATAAGTAAAGTACGTAATCGTAAGTTTAGTTCCTATTTGTACAGTGTGTTTAGAGCTAATTTGGAATTAAATATACATGATATCAGATTGTGTTTTGTTAAAATGTGAAGTCGAAATATTTATTAGGTAAACGAAATACTGTATTTTTTAAGTTTACGAACAACTGTTACGGGGTTTTCGAAAACCCTAAAGCAACAACAGAACTTTATTTCCCCGTTATTGGATCAGTGCAGGGGTGGTTTTATTTCAAATTTAAATTGAATAAAAATTTTTGTAGCAAAGTCTTGGCAAATATTTTTTGCCCATGTATTTATTGGCGCATGTAAGAATACTGAACTAATTGAGATAATAGTAGAGTCCAAAGACCGTCATGGCACCACTTGCATTGCTCGGTTACATATAATTTCTAGGTCCCTGATATATCAAACAGATCCATACATTCTTTAACCGCTAAGTGTTCAATTATGTAAAACTTGTTCTACTCGTATAAGTCAAAGTGTAAGTTTTGCGAATTAATAATGGTTTAATATTATTTATTTACTTATTGATACCGAGCCTTTTCTTGGTTAGTAATAGAATAGTTATAGGCAACGACATAATGTAATAAACATCATCATCATACACTATTGAAAATATTACAATTGAATTCATTATTAGAAAATTTAAAAACATTAAAAAATTACTTAACAATCAGTGAAACATTTAATTTCAGTTAAAACAAAAATCAGTAAATATTATTTAAAAGTGATAAAAGCCGGACACGTTTTGAGATAATTTTATAAAAATGCAACCTAATACTGAGTTAGTCATAAATACAGTTGTCAGCCCACAGGACGCAACGCGACGCCGACAGCGCAAACTCCGCCCGTAACGTCAGTATATCAACAATGCTGTTTGTTAGAAAGTTTAGTTCACTTCGCTTTTACACATCGTTTTATTGTGGTGAAAGGGACGTCAAATTTTAACTGAGGTATGACGCCGTGTATAAGGTATTAAATGTTGTCACACCTTTTTCTAGGCAACCTTTGTCTATATCTATATTACTATCTAAAGTACTATGTTGAACAAACCATTTATAAAAATTATAATAATATTTATCGTTTGAAACATCTCCATTTTATGATTTACTTATTTTATCGATGCATTTTATTTAAAAGTCTTAAATATTTTTTCAATTAATTATAAATTTTTTCATTTTTATATTGTATTTGTATTTTTATAATGTAGCTGAAAAATATGGAGATATAAATTTTTAGATTTACATAAATGTTAATGACAAATCAACTTAGTAGATCAAGTGGATTTGTCTCTTATGAAGGATAAAGTAGATACGTTATTTGAGAAGAAAGTTTTATTAAATTATTTTTGGTTCTATACCATCACAATTTTAACACATAGCAGCTAGCTTCTGTTTCCTTTCTCAAACTAGTGCATGTTATTGTATCCACGACATCGTTTGTTTAACGAGCTTGCTTCGCTATGAGAAGACAAACAGTGCAGTGGGGCTTACTTACTGTTGTCTGAAATAAATTAAAATAATTTCAAATCAAACGTAAAGTAACAAAGGGTCTCTTGCTCGTTTCACTTATGTAACAGTTAAGTACTCTCTAAAGATTTTGTGCCTTCAACCTTTTTTATACTCCATCGCTGGGCACGGGTCGCACCCCACAACCGAGGAACATCTGGAGCATACTCCACCACGCTGCCACAATGCGGATAGGTGAAGGTTTTGTAGCAAATTCTAAAGCAAATTGATGTTATTACAGCTTAATTTACTTTCCTTTTATTTTACTTACGATGTTAAACAAAACAACTGATCAAAAACAAAATGAACTGACATAATTATAAATGAAAAATCAACAAAAATATATCAGCGAGTTGCAAAATAACTTGATTTATTTGTTTAACAGATAGTTTTTTAGAAAGCTACATCGTTTAGAAATAATTTGTAATATTTAATTACAAACCATTAAGGTTGTCTTGTTTTTCTATTTTCCATAAAGGTTTTCTTATAAATTTCATAATAATTACACTAGACAGTTACCGACATTGCTGCAAGTATGTTATTGTGTCATTTGTATCAACGATGTTGTTTGTTGAACAAACTTGTCTCGCAGTGCGACGACCGACAATGCAGTAAAAGCGAATATAAACTAGACTTTCCTCCATGTTTACGTCCTACCGTTACCTAATTCATACAAAAAACCTTTAAAAACATGCAATTAAAAATTGCAAAATTGCGAATTGTGCAATATAATTAACCGTCTGGAGCTAATATTTAAAGTTTGAGTGAGCTTAATTTTTATTGTGCTATATTTTTGCGCATGGTACCTATATATACTGATCCTACACGATGCAGTGTAGGGTCAGTATAGCCCAATAATTTTTAGTCGGTGTTTTGAGGTCCGGGATCAAATTATTCTCCGATTGAAAACGAACGTATATTGTGCGATATAATTGAACGCTTTCAATCTTATGGCACATTTAATGTAAACAAAAGCCAAATCATGAAATCTAATGCAATGAGGCACATCATTATTTCATTAAAAAAATTAAAGAAGTTAAGAGCAGTAACAGTTTAAAGTTATTAATATAAATGTAGCGAGTAAACTGTGGCTTTTACTCGTACCTACATTAATATCGCGGACTGTGTTCCCGCCCGCCCATCGTGTGCTGACAGGTGTGAATTTATGACTAAGCAGGGTTTTCGTTGCGATTTCGCTGGCTCTTTATGGCTCTCACTCATATTTTACACGTGTATATTTAGCGAACTCTACAAGTTCTACCGATTTATATGACTTTCCTCGACCCATCACTGTTCCACTGCTGGGCACGGGTCTCCTGTCAAAATGCAGAAAGGTTTTAGACCATAGCACCCGCGTTGACAAAGTGGAGATTGGTCAATTTTACATGCTATTTAAGAACTTTATGGAGAACAGCTCTTTAGCATGCAGATTAGCATGAATATGTCTTTTTTCACCGTAGAATATAATTAACTTCTAAAATACGGACATAATTTGAGTTAAGTACGTGCGGGGATCGAACGTGGACCAACCGGATCGGAAGGCAGTTTAACCACTACGCTATCACTGCGAGGTAGAGCGTAGAGTTCCTACCTACCTCCCTACCTTTCAAACAAAATAATAATTCACTCGTATAACATCCAACTACCTACTGTGTATGACACATACATTGTATTGTGCCTATTACCTATTCATTTTTGTTGGATTCAAAAGCCATTTTCCAAATCGAAGTTGGTTTCATTGTTCGATTTTTAATCCAACGCAGAACCGCAGTCATACAATATTCCCCCGTTCTTAGTCATTGTAACAGAGGCGATACTAGAATTGGCTTGATTTATTGAAATATACACAAATGGCTTAAGACTCTTAACTAATCATACCTACTGCCTTACAAATTAAACCTTTTTAATTTCAATACCTAAAAGTACCTACTCGTAAAACATTTTAGTAATACAATCAATTCATTATGTAAATGTCACGGTTCTACTAATCTCTCCATCTCCACCAATCCGCATTGGAGCCGCGTGGTGGAGTATGCTTTAGGCCTTCCTCGGTTGTGGGGAGAGACCCGTGCCCAGCAGTGGGACTTAAAAAAGGGTTGGAGGCAATCTACTAATCCAAAAGCGTCGCTAGCATGAAACTATTCTGGTAAAATTCGGTAATCTAGTACGTAAATGATAAAATATACAAAGTTATTAGGGTGGTAGTAACTTCAAGGGCAAACTTTGAAAGTTTTACCGCTGATAAATAAAAAAAGGAATTTTAATTCCATCCATCAGCCCTTGGATGTCCACTGTTGGACATAGGCCTCCCCTAAGTGGCGCCCCTCCGCCTGGTCCTGTGCCCTGTGGATCCAGCGGTTTCCTGCTATCTTCCTCAGGTCATCAGTCCACTCGGCCGGAGGGCGACCTGTGCTCCTTTTGCCGAAACGCGGTCTCCATTCGAGGACTTTTCTTCCCAATCGGTTGTCAGTC
>DWQK01002883.1:0-12372 GCA_018231225.1 Noctuana stator | reverse complement strand
GGGGAGGCCTATGTCCAGCAGTGGACCTCCAAAGGCTGATGGATGGTTGGATGATGTGGTTTGTGATTTAAAACGAGACTATGTTCCTTGCTGGTATTATTGTTAGTAGTGGTATTAGTAATAAATATGTTGTATAGTAAACAATATTTTTAGTTTTGTGAAATTACATTTGAAAATCAAAGTCAAATCAAAAGATGTTTTGACTTGTATTTTTTTTATGTTTGTTACCTCGAAACTTTTGACTGAGTAAACCGATTTGGACTATTCTTTCTTACTTGAAAGCTGATGCTTCCCGTTTGGTCTCATTTCAATTGGGTCCAGTTCGGACAACGGCATCCACAAGAAAACCATATAAGCCTTAAATTTAAGTTTGTGCGCGAAAAACTTCGGTTTTTTTCGTAACGAGAGTTATAATTATTTTTGATAGCATATTATTATCATATTTACGTGATGTGATGTATCTTTCTTTGACTTTAATTCAGGACTCTAGGTACTTTTGCTTATCACAGTTTTATAGAAACGGTACAAAGCGACTCCATATCTCCCCAAGCCCGCAAATTTTGCATTATCGCCCACCAGTATGACAGCCGCGTGATATATACTCGGACGTATTATAAGCGCAATAAATAAATAAATTTGGCCAAATTTAGAACAGCACCGATTTTATTGGCCAGATAATATAATGAACGCCGCTTTGTCGAGCCACCATTTTGAAATCATTTTCTATAGCTCTTTGTGCGTTTGTTGTGGTTAGTAATAGGTACTTATATTGTAAGTGATTATGAATATTTTTACTATCGTAAATTACAAAAATATTTTTGCATTAAAGGGACTAATAAACAGGCGTACAAACCACCTGGTTGTAAGTGGTCACCGTTGCCAATGAACAATTGTAATACCAGAGGGGCTTGCTTTACTTTAGAATGTTAAATTTTACACGGCAAGAGTTGGTCATTCGGTTACTGGCTAAATCGTATCGTATTGGAGCAGCGTGGTAGAGAGTACTCCGGGCCTTGCCTTTCCCGGTTGTGTGCCCAGCAGTGGGACATAAAAAAGGTTAAAGTCAATACCCAAATAAAAGTAAACAAACAATTTACTCTTAAAATGAGTGAACGCGTAGGTATATGTATTAATACTCGTACCATTATCGATAATTTAAGCGTTTAACGCATAATAGAGCAGATGTAAGTTCGCGATAAAACTGTATCCATCCCGATACGCGCGTTAAATCACCGCGCGCAGCGAAGGAGGCAGTAAATATGTCGACGCGCCGATATCTGCCGATATACATGGAGTTTTTCAGGATTTAGTGAGAAAGGCTTTTCGCTTAAGACCCGAGGAGCATTAAAAAGTCAAGTCTCTCAGTGACACGCAATGAGAATAAATTTGTATGCCGAATCGGATAAGGTTTAAACAGTTAACTGTCAGTTACAAGTAAAATATGTTTTAGTAGTAGATTATTGAGAAAAAAAAACTAAATCACTCTGTTACTATCCATCTGAGGTTTCAAGTAAAGATTATCAAATAACGGTTACTAATATTTATACTGGTAACTTCAATAGTTTTACATCGAAGGTAACGAATTGTATGTAGGTAAACATACTAAATATAATTATCATAGAAACTTAGTAGTAACATTGAGTGTAACTGAACATGTAGCAGTATCTAATAGTACATGTACTGATACTCCTATATGGTCGGTTACACTCGAGGCCATAAAGACCTTTATCGTGATACGAACGGTAAATCAACGCAGGCAGCGAAGGAGGCACTATAATGTCGACATATCAGTACCAACCGATATATATTATACACTCTTCACGGTTTTTCTCATTGCACTCTTATCACGATTTGGGAATGACTGTTACTTGAGATGTAGATATAAAAACCTTAACTCAAATGTACCAGAGCATGCACCAGCTCATTACATTTTAATAATATTTGTATACTGAATGGGTTAAATTACATTAATTATAAATTAGGAGGTAGGGTGGTGTTCTTTGTATGAATAAAGTATATACTGACATTCGTTATACGTTGTAGGTATTGTTGCGAAGTAGTTTTAAGCATAGGATTAATTTCCTTGAACGATAACCAAAACTTTAAGTTATTTTCAATCGACTTCACACTTTTGTGAAAAGAGAAAGATCTCAGTTCCACTGCATTTCTTTTTTATGTTTGCCTCATAACTTTCTACTGGGTGAATGGGTTTTGATGATTCTTTTTTTATTTGAAAGCTTGTGTTTCCTGTTTGGTCCCATTTCTATAAGAAGTCTATAAGAAAACCGTATAAGTCTTCAATTTTGCATTAAGTATGTGCGCGACAAATTTGCAGTCTGTTGTTTTCTGAATTAATTATTATGATTGCAAACTTACAACACCAAACAGGTCGTCCAAATGCTTAAGTTCTACGTTGTTCATACGTACTATAGCGCTACAGAAACAGCTTCTGAGATATTATAGTTCAGTTAGACGCAAACGATCAAGACCTTTCCATTTATGGAGATGCGATAAAAACGTATCGAGGCCATAAATCTGTCGACGCGTCGATGTCTGCGTTATACAGTGCGGGGGTTTTTTGCAGCAGTCCATCAGGATTTAGAAACTGCTACTAAGACTCCTCTTACTACAATTCTCTGAAGACATTTAAAAATGTATTACATTCACCGAGACTACACGGCTGTGGTCATATTTTGTGATGTTCATAAAAAGTTATGAGTACCTACTTGTTTGACTGTTGGAAAAGAGATAGTGAATTGAACATTGTTGTTAGTACAACGAATACTATAGATCGCCTGGGACTGACGCCGCTCTCGTAGTCTACAGTAGCAAGTTTTGTGTCAAGTTTTTGTTTCGTTTGGTGATGCGTGGATGCCGAAGACACTTAATTTGCGGCGACCATCTCAGCCCTCATGCGTAGCAACGCAGCCATTTACTGCCTTCTCTCCTGTTTGAAGGATCACGTGGGAAGCTGTGAGGATGGCCGTGACTAAACTAACTAAAATATTCAACATATTCATCTACAGGTTGGTTGGACTGAACATATTTGGACATCGGCCGGTCTGTCGGCACGGTTGTCGCGTGTCAGCCAATAAACTGCGTGCAATACGACGCTCGTACACGCGCCGGCCCGTAACTCGCGTGTGTGTGGTCACATTGGTACTAAGGAACTGTATAGAGCTGATAGTTTCATTTGAATACTATCAATGCTAAATCTTCACTGCAGACCTAATAAATAAGATTTAAAACGGATAGGTTTCTTCATTAGCAAGCGTGGAATTTAGGCTAAATATGTTGTGTCTTACGCCTCTTCTCATTCCTGAAGTTTGTTTGTACCCGTAGGTACTGTTTGTGTCTTGTGTTTTAATCCTATAAAATTAAGCTAATAAATGGTAGAATTTATTGAACATTCCAAATTTGGTTGTCTGGATGTATTTTGTTCTTACACCGCTGAATAACGACGTACCTACCCATAATCTCGAATACATTTTGTGTCTTTTAAACTAATAAATTTTCATATCGTGGGCGGTATTAACATCTTCATAGCTTCCATACAAACAGGGCCAATTAAAACAAGGCAAGTCGACGTCGGCCATCTTAAATCTGCACGGCGTGTATTGGCAATATCTGAGCACCTATTGCCAGCGTGCGTGCACTGTACGTCGTGGATTTACTGCTTTTGCCACAATTTCAACCGCTGTGTACTTAGCCACTGGTCTGTGTACTGTGTTGATTAAAGATGGTTTTCGTTTGGGAATTTAGAGCTCTGTAGACCGGTTCGATTCGCTGTGCAAGTTAATTTTCCTGGCTTTTCAGTTTTTTGTAGAACGTACCAATAACTTTACTAAATCTTTGGTGCCGTGTTATCTATCCATCAATCCATCAGGGTTTGCTGCTAAACAAAGGCCTGCAAATAGCGCCACATCAGGTCTTGTACTGCAACCAGCAGTTCCTAATTGTCTTCTTTAGATCATAAGTAGATCATCATTTTCATTTTGCTAAATCTATTTCTTTATCATAGTTAAATCTAGCAGTCTAATTACCTACTCTTACTTGACCAGACTCAAGGTGTATTGGGGATTTTATGGATAACATTAAGAGCCAACATGCCCTTAATATATTGGTATCTTTGCATTAATGCACCCTATGCATGACGGGACTATCTACTAGTGTTTGTCATTAAACGAATGATCGTTTATTTAAACCTTATTGACAAAGCAAATCATTTTCCTAAGCGCATCCGAATTAACATTTAGTGCGATGGAGACTTTATGGCTAATGAAGCCCCCATCACACTATCCGCGATTCGTCGCCCAATCCTATTTAGTGCATGCGTTTAGATTGGTTCACGGCCGTAATTGTTGATTAGGGTTATTGCTCATTAGCTCACACTGGTTTCATGTGCGTTAGCGGTGTTAGAGTTGTAGGTGAGCCGATTAATAGTAAAGTATGCGCGCAATCGCTCGTCATCTTCTGAGGTATGTGTGGAAGACGATGGGAGGGATGGGAGAGATGGGTGAGGTATAAAAACAAAAGTTACTGTGAGTGGCAGGACGGAGAAGATTTAATGACAAACGTTACGTTACGATAAATAGCCGAGGTGTTAGAACCCGCTCTGAAACAAGCTAGTCCAGTGTTTTGGTTAGGTAAGTCTGGATACGAGAGAAACTTTCATTTGAGGTGACCATCATAGCCCTTTTGAGTAGCCGTTAAAATAGTAATTTAAAAATATACAACCGGCTTTGTAATATTGAGTTACAACAAATATGAAAGTGACTCTATAATTCAATGAATTACCTCATTTTCTTACACGACCACATAAGAAAGTTGGGTCTAAAATGCCGACAGTAAAAAACTTAATAAATGTATATATGTACGTACGTAAAGGTATATATAATATATGTACCCTTACTCCTAAAATGACAACCGCTATTACAAAAGCAATCGATTCTTCTGTGAAAACATTTCGCGCGTTAATCTTTCGAACGTCCCTCTCGGCGGACAGATTTTGAAAAAAGCACCTGAGTGACAACCGACTGTCGAGATAGTGACGCGAAACCTGAACATGCACAAAACCTCTTTAGGCTCTCCCTAAACCGTAAACTACAAGCCTAAAGTTGAAAGTCCCTTGCACAGCAGTAAAATGTTGTTGGTTACACTTAGGTGGTCAATTTTTTACTTTACGTTTTCTGACACCTTTACACAAACGTAATAAGGATGTGTATTGCATTTAATGAGCGCAAACACGTATTTGTAAAAAGTTTTTTTAGCGCAAAATAACACCTGCGGTCATTGTACACTTATGAGTGTTATAATAAGGTTTATAATTGCATTTTTTTGTAAAATTTAGAGTAGTGACGCAATTGTCCAGTCGTCGGACGTTTTGTTCAAAACATCGTGTCAGTGAAACGTACAATGAGTTATGTTATAATGATAGAATCAACTGAATTTAGTGTATTTTGACATTTCATTCGAAACAGATAAATTTATGTTCAAATTTAGTATCGTTTTATCATTTGCTTCGTTGATACCTCAAAAATTATTATCTATTATTTTTATTATCATGAGATATAAGTCACAATTCAAATATATAGTCCTATATATGATTCCAAATGGAGCAGAGACTTTTTAACACTCATATAGGCTCTGCAACAATCTTAACTGAACAATCTTATAAAGATATAAAGTAGTCATAATGTATTTATTTTAATATTTTATTGGATAGTTCATAGTTGATTGGAAAGTTCTATCTTATCGCAGTGATTACATATATAGGATTTAAGTTTTTGTCAAAAAACCGACAGGACCGAATTTTTTGCACGCAATTATATTTAAACTCCAGCCTAATACAACAAACCTCTATCTAATAACGTTTTAGAGGTAAATAAACGAGGCACACCGACGTGACAAACGTTCAAAACTGCATAATATTAACAAATTAACCGTGGCCGTAACGCGATAAATATACAAAACAGCGCATAATATTGTCGGTCGTTACATGAAATAAGTGAGTCGTTAAGTTTAGCTAATTACGCGAAATGGACAGACAAATCGGATAAACATTGTTATTTACGACGCTTATGCGCTAGCCGTCGACCGCCGGTTCGCGCGTCTGTCGCTAATGTTGCCCTTTGTTTAGATTAACACCCCGTATATTGATTTGAAAATGGAATGCAACATTGTATTAGCATTTTTTTAATTTTTTTTTTGTTTGAAAATGGTGGCCTGGCGGGAACTTCAAGTTTAGACCCTTTTTAAGATTATAATGTTTTTTTTTTATATACGAGTATATATTTTCTTTTCATTAAATTAAATTGATTTTAATATATTGCTTTTTCTTGTAATATAAATATTGGTGAATTGTTAAAGATATTTTAGTATACCTATTCTTATTATAACTCCGTATGTGTAAATAAATAAACGCTACAAGCTTATACATATTATAAGGAAAACAATAAACAGGGAAAGTTATGAAAGAAGATGAAATATGTGAAACAAATATATAGTTTAATACAAAATGTGTCCATTTAAATCAAAGTAGTAAAATTACGGCCCAGCTACGAGTACATACTTGGTGGCTAGGCTTAATTACAACACTGAAAATAAAACCGTAACAATCATTGTTTTAATTGGCAATATATACGCGGGACATTATAAACTTACCAATGTAACACGTCGCGTGCAATTATCGTAAAACGTCACATGTTTATGCATTTTTAATTCCGCCGTATATCGTCCGTTGTGGCGATAAAATGGCGCCCGGTGCAATATGGCGCCGATTCGGAAATCGCCGACAATAAACTTGTGTTAATGCGATCGCTTCACTATTGGCTCGAAAAAGTTTTTTGGCGGATATATATTTTTCTGTTCTCCGAATAAATGTTTCCTCTTCGTGTTCGGAAAATAATTAACACTATGTAATTTTATTACATTCCGTGTTTTTTACAATAAAGATGCAATGGGACGGCCTTTAGTGTTTGCGATCGTACACCGCATCGAGCCGAAAGTATAACAATTAGAGTTTTTTTGCCTGAAACTCTTTGTTTCTGAAGTGACCTACTACGGAGTAGTGACCAACCCAACTCCGAAGCACACATATTATTTGCCACTAGCGGTACCGACTACCAGCCGTTATGAGATCTTGGTTGGTTATGAGATCTTGGTTGGTTATGAGATCGCTTGCGACCTACACCTTTGCTATGAGCTAGAGGGTCTATCTATATGCTTCATTATTAAATAGGTGAATATGTTGAAATGAGCTATAGACATACATAACTACTATTTGGAAGATTTTTAATTTAAACGTATAATTATAACAAAGTAACAAGTTTGAGTTTATAAACAGTTGCTATAGTCAAAAACTATGTTGCAACTGTTTACGCCCGCCCCGGACAAAGAGGTGTATGTATGTTAGATTGGCAAAGATATAAACCGGAACGATGTAGAGTTCGATCGTCGTAATAAACTACAAGTGGTGATTGTATACGGCGGGTGCGCGCCGCCGATACCGGCAATCCCCGCGTTCGTCAACCGCCATATCGTAAACTAGACGCAATCCCCACATTGTGCGTCACATCAATGCAAGCGAGTCATTCCGACTGATTGGATACGTGCGTGTGTTTTAATGTACGTACGTGAAAGGTTTTGTTTAAGTACGGGTTGTGATTTCGTACTGTCTGAACGCTTCCGTGCTTCGGAGGGCCCGTTAAGCCGTCGGTCCCGGTTGTTATCATATCATATGATAGATAACAGTCGTTAAACCTGGTTGGAGACGTTAAACCCTTTGGGCGGTTTGACAACATCCAACACGGGTTGGCCGCTAACCCGAATGTCCGCCAATCTGCATTGGAGCAGCGTGGTGAAGTATGCTCCAGGCCTTCCCCGGTTGTGGGGAGAGACCCGTGCCCAGAAGTGGGACATAAAAAGAATAGAAGGCACTGTCTGAACGCTACCGGCGACTTTGTCCCACTAGAAGACGACTACAGCCTTCCCGATATATTATTATAAGTTTTGATTATTTCAATTTCCACATTTATGGTACTTTTAAACGGGTAGCTAATTATTCGATTTTTTGTAAATAGAAAAATGTATTCGATAAAATAAAATGGTTAGTTGATACTCAGCAATGACTTGTTGAGTACTTTACTCAGCAAATAATTTAATATTGGACTGTTAACAAATTAAATGTATAAGCTCCGATCCATATTTGATCAAAATTTCAGCATGCATTCAGCGGATAAGCAATCGTCTTACAGTGACACCTCTTATTTGCAGGGTAGCCTTTGCACCACTTAAGTACAACATAAGATCGGCCCCATCAACCTAAGTAACTTCTTCACAACGACTTCTAAACTCACACATAACACTAACTCACCAGACCACTACAAACACAGAACACCCCACAGATAAACAGAAAGAACGGGCTCGAAACGGCCACTTTAAACTTTGATATTTCATAAGGCGGGTTAAATATAACTTAAGTTTATTCTCTTATTACCAGTTAACAGCGGCAGCGTTATCGGAGCCAGCGAGCGCATTCTACTCGATTTATACTTTCGATTACACCGCCGTGGATGAATAAAAAACAAATGAGCCGGGAATTTGTTGGTATGCCGCAGTCGGGAGTCTAGGATGGAGTAGGGGGGATAATCCGTTTGGTGCTAAGACTAAGCCGCACACTCGCACTTGGGCAAAACCTAGCGTTGACATCATTTTGAGGTAATGAATTAAGATAACTGAATTACATTTGCAAATTTAAAATGTATATTTGCCTGCCAGAAATGGCAATTACACCAACTAGTGGCCCTGTCAATTGTGTATAGCAAATAAATAAATTATTATGATTGTAATTACGACGATAGCCTCTAAATACTTCTCGCATTTTAATCAAACTATCTAAAACGTATTTTTGCGGTCTTAAATATTAAAGTTACCTAAGACGTTTAATTATATTATAATTAAAATTTTCTACCTAAAATGTTATGATTATGTAAAATGAATTGTAAACCTTGTATTTACATTTGATGAAGTAGCCTTTTAAGTAGGGATATCCTCAGAATTCTTTCGTCATCATCTCGAGGCGCAGAGCTAAGCTATTACACTTAATGTGTATGCTAGATTTGAACGTAGTATCAAACTCTGAGCATTATTTGTCCGTGTTTATTACTAATTTGTCGTGTTTTCTCGTTACAATGAGGCAGCAAAATTAAATTTTATATCTTAGATCTGTTTCGGTATAAGGAGCTATGCTACGGAAGTGCTACGGAGAGCTACGGCTAGTGCTACGAAGTACTACGAATACGTCAACTCTTTCCGTTTATAATATTTTAAACCAACTTCAAAAAAAGGAGGTTATGATACTTATGATATTACTACTGCATTTTTTTAACAGATAAAATTAAAATTAAGGTCTGTTTCAACATTTTGAAGTAAGTCCTAAGAAAGTTGCTCGTCGGTTAAATTGAGACGTACGTGAATCAACACTTTTTCCGGAGAGTATACTTGAAAGTTTATTCGAAAATTATGAAGCAGGCTCTTTATGTTTTATACATGACAAAGGAACCTCCAAAGATTTACAACATAGAAGCTACTATACCTAATTAAATCCATGTAATTTTTTTTGTTTACTTAATATTTACGAGTACTTTAATATGATGGTCCTGTTCAGAAAACTTCATAGAATATAAAAGAACTTCTTTGTTGTTAACGTCACCGTCTACCTTATACCGATTATAAGATGCTTTATATACAACTAAATGATTTCTGGGAAGTCGTAAACAATATTAACCTTATTACTAAGTAAGGTAAAGAGAAATTCTAGGTACTAATCTAAAACACAATGTTTCATTAAAAGATTTCTCGGAATTAAGAACCAAACAAATTTGGCATTAAAACAATACGTTTTTCACACAAAAAGTTTATTATGAAAAGAGGTTTAAGAGGTATAAAATCTGCTCGGTTATGATCTTTGAAATATATTGGCGGAACACACAACAAAGTTCCCTAACTAAAAATAATCACAGTCATTCAGTTTTCTTGGCTGCCCGCTCTAAGAAAATCCTCTTAAACCCGAAGAAAGTTAAAAAATAATTAATGCTTTCGTAAATATTCATACCTTGGCTGAAGTTTAGAGTTAACCCTCTAAAAATTAAAACGGGCGGTAACTTAGTATGTACGGAAACGCTGCGATTATGAAAGGAGAGAGAGCAACTTTTTAATTTTCTTTATAAATGGTAGGCTATTTAAAGTAACTCAGTGCACCCAGTACTGTACTCATGTGTACTATTTACTGAAACTTGTTGGAATAAACATAAAAAAGTAGGATGACTTTACATAAACTTTAGTTTTTTTCATGCTTTAGATTTTTAACGGAGTCCTGAAACGGTAGAGGTTCTCAATTCGACTGTATTATTTTTGTTATCTAATAACTTTCGACTGGGTGAACGGAATTTGATGAATCTTTTTTATTTGAAAGCTGGTGCTTTTCGTTTGGCCCTGTCATGTCGCATCGAATTTGCATATGTATTGCAATATGTGTGCGACATTTTTGAAGTCGATTTTTTTCGTAACGTGAGTTATAATTATTTATAGAATAAACCTATCAGGGAGGCAGGCATTCAAGCAGCTCATGATTGTGACAACTACCTACAAATAAGGGTAACACCAGATCCAGTAGTACGAATTTTTATAGTTAATGATAAATGTAAGTCGATTTCGAGTGTGTCTATATCAACTAGCAGCGCCCCTAGCGAATACGGCAAAAACTTGAACGGAATCGCGTTCTTTGCTCTTTTTCTTATTCAAGTGCGACTTTTGACAATACCAGGTTGACAATGTATGCAACATATAATATAAGTTATAGTTATTTTTTAGATAATACGACGAAAAGAAAGTGACAGTCCTGTGATAAAAATAACAGAAATATTATTCAAAACATGATCGATAATTATTTAGCGTGAATAGAATGTAATATTGTCCCGTGTGTCCCCAAACGGAAGGGTTCGTCGAAACGGCTCCGATTTAATTTAAGTCCTTGCCGTTATCGTCGGTGCCCCATTGTTTTTCTTCGTTGAAATTTTACGGTCAATTTGACATGATTCCCTTTTTTTGCAATTAATTTGAATTTAATTAGTTTTGTGCATTGTCGAGTTATATGGAAGCTACTTATGTCTACGGTATAAAATTAAAAGTGTAGGTGTTTATTTTCTTGCACTCAATTTAATGTAGTTACTACTACTACATACTACTTAATCTTACTAGATTGTCAGTTAAGTAGAAGATTAGTAGTAATTGTAGACTTGACACTGCTACTTATGGACAACCACGTCCAACCTGAAATGGGAGAGAAGTCCTATGTGGATACTTTGCTAAAACAAACAGCAAAGGTGGATACAATAAAAGATAATGCGCCGCTCGCGTTAGTTAAAAAGCGCAAAACCGCGTCACTTTAACTCTAATTACTGATAATGATCGTACGCTCAATCGGCCGCTGAGCGCAACGACCGGAACCGATCGCTTTTTGATAATGCCATCCGTTTCGGTTCAGCCAATTGTGCTCGTTGCACTCTTATACCTGATACTAGCGTATTTTCGCGACTTCATCCGCGTAGTATTTAGAATCAGGCTCCAAAATAAAAAAAAATTGTAGTAGATGAGAAAATTTCCATACAAACAATAAATAAACTTCACCCCCCTATGTCACCCTCATAGGGGTTGAATTTCAAAAATCCGCTCTTAGTACTTACTTCATGAAAGAAACCATTAAGTTTTAAGTAGACACCATGGACTCACACAAAGATAATTCACACACACAGACTGGAAGCTAGACACGATATATTTAATATGATTTAAATTTCATCTTCTCTGGCAGTCAAACCCAGGACTTTCCCGATTGTTGACCGGCAGGGTTACCATTACGCAACTCAGTAGTAGTAGTTCGTCGATCTTAATATGTCTATTAAGATCGACGAACTACCGTGTATGACATACAAGTTATTGCTATGTAACTTCACCACCACACAACTAACAACTAGTTTGAACGCCCAGCAGTGGCTCACATTTCCCAGTCATCCCATTGTTAGAGCAGAAACCATTATAAAATACGGGTTAAATTAGAGTCCCCGGTGCCTATTATTTATGGCGAAGCAGTCAATAATATCGCCGATAATGACCACACTAAATATGATTTAGGTTCGTGATCGAAAGCGCCGTAATGTGTGATTCGGGTGTTGGAATCCGTTTGTGAAATGGTTGGTATTTACATTAAATACCTATATACATAGGTGTGCGCGTAGCCCCGCTGGTAGTGTAGATCGATCGCAAGCGGTCTCACTATTAAGCAATCTCGGGCGCGGTTGGTACTTCGATGGGTGA
>DWQK01002882.1:0-12374 GCA_018231225.1 Noctuana stator | reverse complement strand
CTTAAAGAACAACAAAATAACAGTTTATTTTGCAATAACGATTGTAAAAAAAAGTCAGACCCACTTCACTAATCTCTAGTATATACTAATTCGGTTATGTAACTTCACAATTTTTTCACTTTCGATTTATCAATACGAATCTGATTCGATAGAGCGTCGAGCGGTGCCAACACTTTTATGTTTGTTGGTACATCAACCACAAAAAATAGTTTAACACTACTTTAAATTGTAACTTTTTTTCTTTTTGTAACGCAAATAGCTTGGAGGTTACATTTCCCATTTCCCATCCCGTAGACACATACTCACATGTTACTGCATTCAGAATTTACGACGTAATCTCATAACACTCCACTCAACGCCCACGGCTGCCAAGAAAAATGGAACGGAATACAGTCATTGCATGACACTCGTAACGCGAGTGAGTCTGTGAGACTCACAATATGCGTTTACGTCTATTATTATCTTCCTAAAACAATTGATGATCCATGGGTGACCGTATTACACGTAATTGCATTAATAACTGAAACATTTAACTTCAGAAGTCATCCATGTAACTAACCCCGACTGTAGGGAAGTGCAACAAATTAAGTAACAGTATATAACAAAATTAAATTACACCTCATACCTAATCTTTACTGTTCTTTTCTTTTCGTAAACGTTTCATGTCACATTCAATATTGGGACACTTCAGATTTTCTTTTGTTTTATAAGAACAAGCGTTTTCCTGCTATTTTCCTAAAGTGCTTAGAAAATGCAAGCTTTTCGTGAGACACCTACTGTATGTAGCACGGTGGCGTGCAATGCCGCAATAAATGCAACCTGTACTGGACCGTTTTATTGCTTTTTTGGATTAAAGTAGTAAGAAACTACGCAATATTTAATGTTCACTGTATGTCTCGCATACACAGCCCCACACTAGTATGTTATATGTCGCGGGTGCCATGGACACAGATGACACATAAAGATACATGCACAAACATCCAGATAAGGGACAGAATTTTTTAAACTTGTGCTCTATCAGGAATCGAACCCAGAACCCTTTGAAACGTCTACTGGCATAGTGACCATATAACGTACGTCGTAATGTGTATTCAAAATTAAATAAAAGCGATAAAACCTGCTATAGATGAAGAAACGCCTGGGAATTTAACCCCTTTGAATGGCATACTACCAAGGTAACGACTACACTATACAAGTCACGAATAGATTCCCTAGTTTTAAAAAATTATTTAAAAAAAAATCATGCGCACAAAAAAAATTAGACGGTGTACGAAAAACCAATTTACACTAAGCTATATTAAGATCTATTAAGCGCTACGAGCGTAACCTAGGCCTCTAGAATCTTATTTTGTAAGTCTCATTGACGACTACCTTTTGTAAGCGCCATTTAAAACGATGAAAGAGAAATTCAGACGACGGCGCTACGAGCCGTAGACTTTCGTAGTTGTGCTACGAAATCTTATTCACGTTGAGTTGATAAAGATACCTCTTGACTTATGTTTCGAGACGATTAATAGCATTATTTGCATTGGGAAGTATATCATTTTATCAAGGTATTGCCTTTTTCGGATTAGAAGTATTATTCTAGATAATTTTGTTTTTATTTAAAATCTTTCCTCTTGAGTCTTGCGTCCTGCAATCTGTGAGCGTGCGTTACAGAAAGCCAGTTAAGCGCGCGCGGTGGTAAAGTTGGCTGTCAGGCGGTACCTATTGATTTCCTGGGACATTGATTGGTTCTGTCAGTTCATGTTGTATGCGTGGATATTTTTATCGAAAATTCTATGCTAACAACATAAAGCTGAAGAGTTTGTTTGATTGTTTGTTAGAACGCGCTAATCTCAAGAACTACTGGACCGATTTGAAAAATTCTTTTAGTGTAAGCTGGGTGAAACCGGGGGGGGCAGCTAATAATGTATAAAAAATTACCGAGCCCAGATGTAACAAACCTTTTCTAACAAAATCTCTAAGGAAGATCACTTTATCTAGAGTTCACCACAGAATACTGACTAGCACTCTCACGTCGTACAACAGTAACAAACGATAGCAGAGCAAACCTAATAACTGTCAGAGGCTAGTTTACCTTCATATAGAACCACTGAATTCCCGACAGCATCCGACAACGATATTTTAAGGCAAAGAAATGTAACAAAACACTACAAGAAATACCTACTGTAATCGACAATATAACTATTTGTTTTACATTTCGTATTGTTTTAAGAATGTTCTGGAACAGAACGTTCGTTAACGAACCTGCATTACAAACTGTTGATTAGATGTTAGTTCATTCCGATTGAACTGCCGAAACTAGCCAACTAGGAATTACAAATACGTGTCTTTGACAGATTGACTTTAAATCATTTCATTATACAGCTTAGATATTGATTGTTTTAAACTACGTCCAATAGAAATACGTTTATTTAGATTATGAACCGTACAAACTCTGCTTTCAACCCTTTTTTAAACTTCATGGCTTACTAATAAGTACAATTCTTTCCCCAAAAATGGAGAAGGCTTGGAGTTTAACGTTGAATTAAAGATTGTTAACACAAAAAAAAGAATATAAAATAGTATTCATATTGGTCAACATTCTTAATGCCGTCGAGACTCGTTTGAAGATATCTCATCTTGTATGTAACCGTTTGAAAACAAATTCGTCTTTAGATTTTCAGTAATATCCAAGCTTAAGAAGATCGTTTGTTTAGAGATTTATTTAATAAATTGCCACTATGAATCCATGATTTTTTTCAATACAGCTTCCAGTATACTGTTTATAGGAAAATACGTTTCGTTTCGGAGAAAAGAGACGTAAATAAAACTATTATTCACGCGGTAGGCATCCGCATAATTTATTGGCGGACGCATAACAACATTGTTTACCAAAGATCGCGCGATGTGGAGCGGGGAATACCAACAAACCGACGCACGCTGCCGTCGAATACGAATTCGTATCTGATAAATGCGAATGCTCAACTACAGCGAAATTACAGAACTTGTGTATCCGTATTCGACAGATGTTTCTGTTCGTGCGTGAAAAAAGTCATAACCTAACCAGATAAGAAAGGCAAGGGAGTGATAATAGAATCAAGTGGTAGGAAAGAAATGGGTGCGGTCCATTTCCATACTGAAATAATATGAATAGCCTGTGGATATTATGGATAAGATCTAAATAATATCCATGAAGCACGCGGTGCCCAGTTGGTATTGTCGATCGTAAGCGATCACATTGTTAAGCAACGTCGGGCGCGGCCGATACTCGGATGGGGGACCGCTAGTTGCAATTTCATGCGCGCTTCCGTGCTTTGAAGGGCACGTTAAGCCGTCGGTCCCGGTTGTTATCGATAGCGATAGATAACAGTCGTTAAACCTGGTCGGTCGGTTTGACAACAACAAGGGAGAGGACCGTGCCCAGCAGTGGGACATAAAAGGGTTGAAGGCATTATGGATAATGAATTGTGACGTCATTCAGAAATTCTACGATACTCAAAAGACTTTTCAAAACATTTTAGCGTGTCTACTTGCTTCCTTCCGTGTTCAAAAAGTTATATTCTGACACAGAGCAATTTCACCTAAGCTTCACTTTATTTATCACAGCTATTACGCAAACATATGGGTGGATATGAACACAGGAAATAGTGGACAACACAAACATTTTATTTCCAAAGCCGAGACAGATGCAATTTGTCTCGAGAAATGCAAATGGTTGAATTACGAGTTGTGAGCAAAGAGTTGTAGATTCCTTGATGATACTAGTAAGAAAGATTTATTTTTCTACAAAATAATGCAGGTTCTTTTTCCTGCCTTGCTTTATGTTACTCGACCAAGTTTAGACTTAAATCAGAAAGCGTCTGACGAAATATACAAGATTTTGGTTATGGAAAAGAGGAGGCGATGAAACCACTGCATTAAGTCGTTTTAATTTGAATTTGAGCGTAAATCATACCTAGTTAAATGATTTTTGGATAGATCTTGGTTTTGAAGGGTAGATTTTTTAGCGTTTTCTTAAAGAACTCCATGTTATAATTAACTTACCTTCAACCCTTTTTTATGTCGCACTGCTGGGCATTCTCCCCACAACCGGGGAAGGCCTGGAGCATACTCCACCACTTTGCTCCAATGCGGATTGGTGGAGATACGGGTTAGTGACCAACCCGTGTCGGATGTTGTCAAACCGCCCAAAGGACCTCAGACTACGTTTAACGACTGTTAACTTTCGATAGCAATCGGGACCGACGTCATAACGTACCCTCCGAAACACGGAAGCGCGCATGAAATTTGCCACTAGCAGTCACCCATCCCAGTACAGGCCAACACTTAATATGACGTAATAAAACTTGTAAACGTTTAAACTAAAAGAGAGTACGGCCATTTTCTCTCATATCTTCTTCATTTCTCTTCCCGTTCCATGGAAAAAGCACAGATTCTGAACATAAATGTTAAACATGTCGCAAGCTATTACACTTACAAATGCGAGTACGTATCTGAAATAGGGGAAATTACATACGTAAAGTGCAAACATTTAACTTCTGGTGCGGCGACAAATGCAACCGACTTGTGGAATACATTATACAACGGAATGGAATACATTATTACGCTTTGTATCGAAATGAAATCAATTAATTTGCATTAATATGGGTATAAAGCTGCAAATATTTTATACAAATAATAATATTTACTCGCAGTAGCATGTGTTTACAGTTTTGCAAATATTGGAGGTTCCACGGTTGATATAATTAATATCTACTCGTATATTTAAAGGCTGGAGACATAATAATATCATGACTGAAGGTGACAAAAACACCATAAGGTTGATTGAACTTTAATAGCATTATCACTACATAGTATTATACAAAGTCGCTTTCTCTGTCCCTATATCCCTATGTATGCTTAAATCTTTAAAACTACGCAACAGATTTTGATGCGGTTTCTTTAATAGATAGAGTTATTGAAGAGGAATCAGTATATACTTATATAGGAATATACAGATATCAGTATATATCATATATATATATGTCAATTCCATGATCTTAAATTACTTACTGTTACACCCAAAGGATAGTTAGTACATTCCATGTACTGTTAAAACCATAAAGTAACTGCACAGAGTACCGTATATACAGAGGTTCCTAATCGGCTTATCAACGTCTCGATTTAAAACATAATACGTTTATTGTAAATCACGTCGACAAATAATTCCAGCAAAGAAACTAAACAAGAGGGAATTTAATTCCGCTACAAATTCCTGAAGCGCGCCGAAATGTATTCAATCGGACCACTGTCGGAATTTATTCGGCAATAAGTCGCCGTAACAACCTTGAGAATACTAAATAACAAGTTGTTTCGCGGTCGGCCCGAACCCGCCGGTTCACTGGGAGTCGTTTACTGCCGTAAAGAGGAAAACCAGATACTGTCAAAGATATGTACGTTACTCTTCGTCCTCACAGGCTCATATAGTACCTGTCTATTGAGTTATAGGAATCATATTTTTGTTTCAATTACCTTGCAATATTTTTCGAGGAAGCAATTTGAATTTTGATGAGTCGATAAGTCCTGATCACCAATATCACATGTTTCTTAAATTTCGTATTTAACACTAAAATAATGCTTTCACCATTAGGAACTAAAGTATCAATTTAAATAACAGGAAATGACAGCTGTGTTATAGAAATATCTCCAAAATAATTACAAAGACCTTTTTAACAAGAACATAGAGAGTCAATAAGCAGTGAAAAAGGAACGAAGACATCTTCGGAGACAAATAAGGTTTAATTAAGAGTCATTTCTGAAGGGTCGATGTGACTTTGTTGTCCACTTATTGTTGTTTTAAGCGAAGTTTAAAAAGCGAGGTCAGAGCGGGATGGAAATAACGGAGAGAGGCAGAAACAAAAATCCTTTACGTTTCACGACATAGTGAATCCTAGTGTGAGGCTGTGAGTGTGAAACGTTTTAATGTAGAGACTCGAGCGTTATTAATGAAGAGACTGTTAAGGGTATGACCATGTATCTAGGTATAAAGAGGCGACAGCGAAATCCTAATAATCCTACCAATATTATAAACGCGAAAGTTTGTAAGTATGGATGGATTTTTATTACTCTTTCACGTAAAAACTACTTAATGGATTTTAATGAAACTTTACAATAATATAGCTTATACATCAGAATAACGCATTGGCTACAATTTATGAAGAGGTATATTGTGTGAATTGATCGAAATACTAATCCTGCGCAGACGAAGTCGCGGGCAGCAGCTAGTAGTAAATATAAAGGTTCAATGCGTAATGAATCCACAAGTGTAAAATAATTGTATACAATTCATTTAATAGGAAAAATGAAGTGAAGTGAATTCAAGAGGTATTTTCTTACAATAGGGAAAAATAGGAGCAGAATTCTGTTATCGCCGAGACAAATAACCTTTAATTACAAGCGGTCATTTGCAACGAGTCGACATTTCTTTCTTGTTCGTTAATTGTTAATTGGAGTCGTGTTTCTTGTTTTGGTTATACCTTCACCCCTTTGTCCTTTTGTACCTGCGGGGTACTTCTATTGATTACGGCTCAATTTACCGGGGAGATTGATGAGTGAAAATAAAATGTGTTTTACAGAAATTCAATTTGGATTCATTAAAAAAATCCTTTAACATTTTGTAGTAAATAAATCCAATGAATTTGATTTCAAATAAAATGTTCTCTAGTTACTTTAAGTATTTAATATCTGCTTTTGTGCTTTTATGTTAGTTTTGACGATCGTCTGGTATTATAGTGGTTAGTTACTGTGTAAATTTGCCAGTCGAAGGAGCCTGGGTTCGATTTCCAGCGGGGAAGAAGTTTAAATGATTGAAATCAATTTTCTGTTCTCGGTCTGGGGGTTTGTCTTTGTTTCTTCAGGTTCTTACCTGCAGAATTTTTTCGAATTCTTAAAAAATTCTTTAACTCATAAATAATTCTGTAAAATACTCTAGTTGAACGCTTTAACATCAAAAGTTCCCATCTTTCTATTCAAAATCGCTTTAACTTTACTTGAAAAAATCGTGACAAACATCACATGAATAATGTCGACTCTACTGGCATCCCTCACCTCAAAGGTCCTCCCTCACCCATCCTTCTCATACTCCTCAGTGATGGTACGTTAAGACGAGACAAATTTCATACATTGCTTGGTGAGCACTTACCAATGTTTTATATCCTAGTTCTCGGCGCGCAATGGATTAAGAGAAACTTATACCTACTTAACAATTGCGTAGTCACCCACTTGTTGCTAGGCTACGTCGAGGACAGAGCGCAGGCGTGTAAACATCAAATTTAATGAGACCTCGGGATTAAAGATAATGCGCTCTCTGTCTTCTGTATTTGTAGGGGAGCCAGAGGCCATGAAAGACCAAGTAAGGCTGGCCATATTTATGAGATTCATGTCGTCTAGTCCACAGGCTTGTCTAGTCACTTCACATAAATATATCTTCACCTACAGGAACTAATTAAACTCGAGATTGTGATGAAAAGAGAATCACTTTCTTTTCGATTAAATTATCATCTAATGATGGATTAATATTTAATACCCATCACTGTATCACAGATTTGCATTAGAAATAGACAAGAAATAAGACCGAACTTAATATGCTAACAAAATATGCTTGAACTGCGATTAAAAATAAAATTATCGTTAAAAATCGCCGCAAATTGACTATCGATAGGAGATTATTATAAATGTCCCAGAACGGTTCAAAATCAGTCGTAAATTCCTGAAAATTGCATGTCAGTTAAGCCGTTTGTACTTATAAAATGTCTACTTCTTTTAAACAGTGTCTGTTTACTATTAGACAAAGAAAGCTTGTTTATTTTTACACAAGAATATTAAATGTGTGAGTTCCGGCTTCTGTTCGCTAGAACGGAATGCAATAACATATGACGCAGAAGGTCTACACAAGACTAGTGAGTTTACTGTAGACTTTATCTCATGTTTAATATTACATCTACAATCTAGAAATTCTTTAACAGAAAAGTTCCCCATCCCATAGGCCGAAATCAGACCTTTATTTTTCAAAGCTTTTTTTCATTAATACGTACCTATGTATAACAAGTAATGGATGTCTGTTACTGAAACTATGAAATAAATAATTGCATATATCGTCTATTTCTTAACCAATCTGGTTTTATTAACTTTGCCCGCAAATCGCCCGCAGGACATTATAACCCAAGACAATTTCCATCCGCGTACTAGTCCACAGCTTCCAACAAAATCTTTTTTATTGATAAAGACTAGGATTTTAGTTATTGCCAGCTGTTTCGCAACCAACAGACGTAGCTGGTGCTTACGAAGTCGAAAACTGTGTTTGTGCGTTTATGTTTCCCACCACAGTAAGAGATGGAGAGGCGTCTGCGCTTGTCCTCTACAGTATCTGCAGCCGTTGCTTAGTCCATTATTGGTTACCAAATGCCAACTACTTACAAATCATGCAATATTGCTTCTCTTAATCTTACAATTACCAAGTCTAAATTCACACTTCAATAAACTGCTGTATCAGAGGAGTTAAAATGGCTGCCTTACACTCGTAGGTGTTTGAAAATCACGCGTATATAATTGTTCTCACTAACCTCGCTATAGTTGCCATTTCGAACTTTGTCCTACTTCTAATACACTTACTAAACACCTCGAACTATAAATTATACTATAAAGCATTATACAAGTTGGAGTTCCGCTAGGAATCTAATAACTTCTCATCGATCCTCGTTCAAATACACGCTTCGTATGCCACATTATGGCCGTAGGGCGGTCATCATTTTATAGTCAAATTATTTATAATTTAACCTACTTTAAGATAGGTATAGTTAAGAAATAATGTGCCAGTGACACAGGGCTTAAAGCGCTTCAAAGATCTGTACATGAAGTCACAAGCTACGTGAGAACTGCGTGTTTATTCGAGGGAGACGATCTGACCCGTCTCATGATGTGGGTGGTATGGTACTACTCATAAGCGACAGCGATTCATACTCTATAAACTAATTGATAAGACAGACAATGTTCCATGCAAATATAATAATAAAACATAACTCGAAAATTGGGATTATATTATACCAACGAGTATCACTTACTAAGTGTAGAACTATGCCATAAATCTTCATGAATGTTTTACTATACTTGAAATGCATGTAGACAGAGAAATTGAACTGCAAAATGCAAGTACTGAAATATATAAAACATTGACATCTCGATAAATAAGTTTAACATAGACTCACCGCTGTTTTTTTAACTTGTAACTGGTCAATTACGTAACAATATCTCGCTTAACGCTATTTAAAAAAATTTATAAGAAGTCCATATCAATAGATATATAATTATATGTTATCAAGTACGCATAAGAAGTCAAGTATTCGTAAATATGTAACAAATTATTACCTTACTAATATTATAAACGGCAAAGTTTGTAAGTATGGATAAATGGATGGATGTTTGTTGCTCTGCCACGTAAAAACTACTATATGTATTTTAATGAAACTTTACAATAATATAGTTTATACATCAGAATAACACATAGGCCACAATTTATAAAGATATTGTGTAAATTGCTTGAAATGCTAATCCTGCGGGCAACAGCTAGTCTTAAATATAAATATGCCAAAACATCTGTTCATGACTTAGACCAAGCATCATAGGGGAGAAAGAGGGTTAGTCGGAGGCGCCGCGACGACGCGGCGGATAGGTACCCAGAAAAAACATAAGGATCAAATTTCAAGGATTTAAACGTAACAAGAGATTGCCCAAGCGACATGATTGTGCGCTTAGCTTCTAAGGACGAAGGAATACTTGTATTAGAAGACGGAAAATAAAAAATAGATCAGTCTTATAGTTTGACAAAGGAAATGATGGGGAGTGAAGACTGGATGTTTTCAGTGTTTTATTTACTAATTTATACATTTATTTATTTATTAAGTAGGTTAATTTTTTTTAAATTTCGAAATAAAAAAACTCTTAAATAAACTTTATACGTATCCACTAAAATGAATTTTACTATTTTAATTAACCGTAACGTAAAAAAATTAGGTTATGGTGCAAAAAACAACGTTATAAAATGTTTAAAATTATAAGTAACACTAACCTAAACCTATTTTGTTACAGGTAAGTTTTTCGCTCAAGGAGGTTGTCCATAAAATTGCATCGAGGTAAGGTAAAGTATATCAAACTCGATTAATCGATCGTCTATATTCGCGATTAAGCCGTACCGACACGTGCGTTGAATATACGTAGGTACGGAAGGTTTAGCTCGTGAAATATGTTTAATAATTTAATATATATCATATGTCAGTTCAGTATTACTTTTATTATCTTTGTAAACGTTGGCTGAATGTGTTTTCGTTTATCATAATATAAAAATACATGTTTTAGGAAAATTGATAGGTAGTCGTAAAACAGATCGTTGAAGAGATCCAAATGTCTTGTTACTTATAACGACTCTGCTCTCATGTTATGCGAAATAATATGAAGAAGATTACGAGGAATATGAGTATTTATGGAGAATACATTCAAAATACAGTGAAACGAAGAGTTTTCATTCGCAGAAAAACGCGCCATATTTAGTCAATCTGATTAAATCTTACAACATTAAATATGTCGAGGGAACCTTTTTAAAGAATTTCAATGGCAGTTGAAACTATTTTCTTTTTAGTAGTTTAAATTCTTGCACTCAGATTATTCATAATAAAGGTTTGATGATGTAAAATAAAATCTACTAGGATATGAGCCATTCCATGATGTCGTGAGCAATAGCACCTAAAGCATTCGTTTCTTAAAATGCGCCATTTATTGGTTTCTCTATCTCTTTGAGAAGTTTTAAGACTGAGAAAAAATTATTAAACTTATTATTGTGTGATCAATAGAAGACTAATAATAATATTAAATATACTTATGTTTTGCAACGATTTGCCTCCGCGTTTGCTTTAACAAGCATTAGGCTTACCTACTTTATAGAAACGGTTATATATGTTCACATACTCGTACATAGTTACGTAGAAATACATAATGGAAGTCATACATTTTTGCATAGATAATGTGCAAGCTTTAAAGAGGTTATGGACTAGCTTGTTAGGTATAAACTTAGAATTAATGTCAACTTTTATTATTTCAGACCGAGTGACCTTTGCGCCAAAGAGTAAGTCAGTGTTTTGGTGCAGATTTAGAAATTTCAGCTTATCAACGCAAGTAGAATTCTAGAACTAACGCTTACAGCCTCAGTAGAGTATTGAATCTTACTAGGCTAATAAAAATAATATGAAAACACATAAAAAAACAATAGCGAAACCGATAACAATTATAACATTCTTTAAAAACGGTCATACCACGGTATTATGTGGTGGACACGCAAAATGAGTGATACCACAGAAAAGTTTCTAATAGACATGATTACTTGAAAAAAAATTATATGTTAAGGCTAAATGCTTAACACATAATATATAGGTAATGTTTAAACATATACTACATAGGGTAGGACAGTCATTTCACAAATCTTACTTTATGTATAACTTTGAATTTATATCATTTTATTGTTCGTAGGAGACAATAAAACCAATAAAATAATTTTTTTTATCTTCATTTTATAAATAATAAAGAATGCTCTAAATCAAAGGACAATGAACTCCATAAAATTATATTAAATATAAAGATTTCGCTACATAGTCTTTCGGAATATATAATAAAGGTTTTATTCAGATAAATTATTCTAATGAATAAATAACGTTATAATTTAAAAAAAGGTGTATGTAGGTGAATATAGGTACTTGCTATCACTACGTAGTACGTATATATTACGTAGGTACATAATAATTTTCCATAATAATTATAATAGAACTACAAATAAAGGCTTTTGCACACTAGTGGATTGCGATCGTTTTCTCGACGTATTCGCTGTGCTCCCGTTCAACTTTGCAAACAAACGCTCGCTACCCGCTAGTGAGATAAGGCCCTTAAGTAAACATAACTTACAGTAAAGTGCTTCTTGTAAAATTCTGTTTTAGCTTTAATTTATTACAAAATTAACAAAATCGCTTGTAGAATAATAGGTGTAACAAATATTAATAAATTAACAGACGGTAAGTGTGTAGATTGTTATAGTAGACCTAAACAAATGAGTAAACGGAATATATTAATATTATTAATAATAAAAATTAACAACCTCTCATTAATATAGTCGTCATGTTATAAAAATATTCGCCATATTAGTTATGGCAGCGCTATGTTAGTTCAAGTTTAAATTGTTTATCGAGATCTGGTTCATAACTGAATATTATATGGTAAGTTAAAATTAATAGGTAAATAATCTTAATATATATAAATTACGTGTCACAGTGTTTGTCCGCGATGGATTCCTAAACTACTTAACCGATTTTAAC
>DWQK01002881.1:0-12375 GCA_018231225.1 Noctuana stator | reverse complement strand
AGTACCGGCCGCACCCGACGTTGCTTAACAATGTGATCGCTTGCGATTCACACTGCCAGCGGGGCTATGCGCGCTTCATGTTACATTTAAGCCATTCTAATTCTAAATTACATAATAATATATAATTCCTAGGACCCAATGACAGCGTTTCCTATCGGGTCACATTGAGAACCTAAAAGGGCACACACATAAAATTTTATCACACATAAAATCGTTCCTGTCGTTTAGGACGAGTTCAGTGACGACTCGAAATGTATAAATATTTCACACCTTATTTTTCATAACAAATTATCACCAATTTTCCTGAGATTGCGCTGTAGCTCAGTGATATCTTTGATCGAAAATATTTATTCAATTTTGACGGTCGTGTCTCGATTTAATATCGCAAGAAATATTTACGGAAAATTTGTAACCTGCCGTTGATTTCGGGTAATTTTTTTGAATAATAAAATTTGGCTGTCAGATATTATGTATGTAGATATATGACGTAATTTATAAGGGAAATATTTTTCCCTACCTGTGTCCTTCGATATTAGCACGACAAATCTAATACGAAATAACAAAATATGCATAAATTTATTATTTATTAAAAATGTTGCATGAGGTTGGTTTTAATAATATAATGTAAGCACTAAGTTTGCTTTTCATTCTGTTACTTAATAATTGTTATAAGTAGATACTCGTAAGTGTATATTATAATAAGTAGCCTTGTACTCAAATCCTGTGACTATTCAAAATTTCAAGCAATTATTTCGTGTGTATTCAGGGTATAAAATACATAGAAAATAATGACGGTAATTACCTACTATCAGGGTCAGACCACTTTTCATTGTATTCGAAAAGTTGATGGTCTCGGTTGCCATTTTCTTTTCTTTCCTCCCTCGTATTGTTGTTTAGGCAAAAAATATGAAAAACGAGCAACGCATCAAAATGTGATTAGTTTTTTATTATATTCTCAGCCCCCATATACCTATTTGTTCGGTTGCTATTTATAAAACTGATTCCATGAAAAACAATCTTCATCAACACATATTATCTACTTATTCAGATATTTATATTTTTAATACTCAAAACGTACATACTCGAATTATAGCAAACTCTAGTAATAAATTTTGTACCATGAAGTAGTGAAATATTGGAAAATATTTTACGAGGTTTAATTTTCCATTATTTCAATCACATTATAAACCGCAGCGCTGAGCCCTATGCAAGGTAAATGACATTTTTATAGGTATAGAATTTCATGTAACTCTGTAAACCAAATTAAGAATTCAGTTCAGATGGTAAACATCCATATGGATTTCTATCTGACAAATATAACTATTTATTTCCTCTTTTAGTGTAATTCGCGCCGGTAGCATAATCATTAAAGTTAAAAGAGGTAGTGCCTAGGCTTTATTAGTCCTAATATTCAGGGGCAAATCAAAAGTAGAATAGAATGAAGTAGCTAGTCTCAGTATGAACAAGAAATAAGTACATACGTCCTAAGCACTAGACTTAATTTTTATGCTTAGTTATAAGATCAATAAGGTACCTATTTAGATATGCCATTGATATTTTAAAAAGTCGTGCGTAGTCTATACCCTTAGGGTATTCATCAGTCTTATAACATTTACTGCCTTACAATATGAATTTACAAAATACGACAATCATAATAGGTATTAATCCATCTCTTTATAATTTTCTCAACAAAAAGAAATAGCTTCTAAAAGTAGATTGTACGAAACCAATGCCTAAAGTATTGATTGCATGTTAAATGCGCCTAAAACAGTCCTGGTGTGAAGACCTGCTCCAGTACCCAAGATATTCGTGAATAATTAATGTACCGCGCGCTTGTCCATTATTTATTAACGTTGCCCTCGACCGTGAGACTTTTTCAATACAACCTCCGCCTAATTCAAATGCTGCGTACTGCTGAGTAATTGTTCTAGATTTGACACAACACAGGATACATCTAAGAAAATATCCCGTTGAAATTAGGTATTACTATTTAGGATCATAGTTTAAGTCACCATGTGCACTGCTGGAGCTAATTTTTCCGTCAGGCTTATTATTAAAAGTCGGAAATGTGCGAGTTGGTTCCGTACATTGAATATTTAAGTTCCATATGCTGTTTTTAATCTGACCCATATGTATGTTTCAAACGAACGAACGATTGCGTTGTTTCAAACTGTCCTGAAATCCTCCTAATATTAATCTACTAAACGCATACATACTAAAAAAATTTAAATAAATATTGATCTTATTTTTCTTGAAAAATCTTAATGTCGACTGTAAGAAATTGTTGTTAACCACCTTTCTTTTCTATGTATTATAATTGTTTTTAAAATTATTATTATAAGGTCATTTTCCTAATGTTGGTGTACAATTAGGGCTTATCTATCTACCTTTTATGAAATTTGAATTTTTGTCGACGTTGTGTCATGACTTGTAGCGGCGGTTAAAAGCGTATCTTACTGGTGTAACGTATACAGTATACAGCAATGTACTCGTATACTTGCTCCATGCACGTAATAGGGATTACGGCGCAATGTGGGGGAAAATTAGGTTGATTAAAATTTGAATGCGAGTACCTAATTGGTTTAATCAAGGAAATGAAACGACCTCGATTCTTACATTTTAGGAGACTTTATGTTTTAACTTAAAAAGTAAATTTTTAAGGCTTAAAAAAGTAGGTTCTTAATATGACTTTATTATATCTGGATATGAATTTCTATTCTCTAGGCAGAAACCCCATTTATTTCTCGGACTTTACGTAAAAAAAGAATTTGAGACATAAACAGTACATACATATACATTATACAGTTTCATAGCGAATTGTGTGGCGAATCCGAAAATATAAACATCTGAATAGGGCTTGTTATTAGATATTTGAGAAATAAAATTTGAGAATTAACCGTGAACCAACTCGTCTCTGTCACTCTAGACGTAGTTACTAGTACGAAGTAGAACTGCGATCAATTTTATTAGAGTGGGTGATTTAATGAGTGCTATAAAAGGTAGCAGTAATAAGATGATAATGTAACGTGTTCCGAACGATACAGTTGAGTGTTAGTAATTGGAATCGAGTCGTTATAGAAGGCACCGTTAGGTATATCGGAACCTGTACCTTCTGGAGCTCGTCACAGATGACCAGTATTAGAGAAAAAATTGTTAGGCTAGTAACCAAACATGGTTTTTGTAGGTTTGCAGACTAGTGCGATCATGGAACTGTCATTGCTTTTTTTTACGAGAACGCAAACTTATTGTTACCTAGCTGTGCCCCGCGATTTCACCCTCGTTAAGATTGTAACGTAATGTTTGATAGCCTTAAACCTTCCCCATGAATGTAGCTATCATACGTAAAAAGATTTTTTAAAATGCGACTTGTCGTTCCCGAAATTAGCGCGTTCCAACAAATAAACTCTTCAGCTTTATATTATTAGTAGGTAAGTATAGATAGAAGGTAGGGTACAAAGGTAAATGGGTTTAAGCCCATGTGCGTAAATTTGGTACGTTTTTTGTATATAATTATGTATCTGCCTTCACGAGAGATTCATAGAAGATATATTCTATAGGACATTTCCTTGATGTGAAATCTATGCAATACAAAGGCATTCAAATGCAAATTGTATCACGGATAATCTGATTTCGTTCCATCCATTTCGTGCCCTTGCAATATAGGATTAGTCCCGTCATTTAACAGGCATTAGTAAGTATCAACACGTACCAAAATAAGAAATGTTTGTTCAATATTTTTTGCTCTACATTTCGTTTCACTTTCTACGAGATTTGCCTTGTTTTATGTTTTAAGAAGATTAAACTGGCTGCTCTTTCGTGATTAATTAAAGGAGTAAGGTTCTCGTAAACATTTCTATTTTTATCGTAATAAAAGTAGTAGGTTTTGTTTTTTAATTATCTATTTGTTTAGTAAGTACCTATTTTTGAGACTATATAAATGCATCTATCTTTGGGTACATGACTGTGTGTACAGTTTATATTCTTATACGATAATTACAAAACATTCCTTCCAGTTGACGTCGTTTGTCATCGTCTGTTAAAAGTTTGAAAGAAAAGTTGTTATATTATGTGAAATGTACCTATATGATTCTATCGCGGGCTTACCCCCGATTTCAATTACCACCCCATAAAATTATTATCTTTAATTTTTACCTTGGCCTCTTTAACTATGAACAGTCGTATGACGAGCTTAGCTTAGGCTTCCATTGCATTAACTTATTAATTAGTATCAGCGTACATAAATGGACTAGTAATTACTCGGTCTGTTTCAACCTCAGATCAAATGCAAAAATACAAAGTTACCAAAGAAATCTTTGAGTAGTTGTTGAAAGTCCACAGTCCGTCCATCTTTTATTTGATCTGACCTCGATATGAATCGTAATCCATTGAGTAGGTGTCCCCGAAGACTCCCTTCAGGGTACTCAGTTAACCCTTTTTTCTCAAGTTGAGAATTTATAAAATGAAATAAATTAAAGTACGTAGAACGTCTTCGAAATGATTTAATAGGTAGCTACTAGTACTAATGACGTCATAATTTCTATTGTTCACATGAAAAATGTATGAAATTGCTGCGTTTTGATTTCGGTAACTATCAAAGTACCAGTCTCATTTGATAACATAAGCTAGGAAATTTTAATATTACACAAAAACACAACAAGTAAAGATACCATCATTTGAAATAATACGTGAAAAAACAATACGTAATTATTTTTACCTAACATTTCAAATTCCAAACCAATCAAACATAATTCGAAAATTCCGATATTGAAAAGAGCATTTGATGGTAAAGCACACAAAGGGTAAATTTATTTATCAGCCTGTGCAACTGTCGACCGCAAACGCGAACAACATACGAGTACGGACGCGTGCTTGGCTATGTATTCGGTAGACATGATCACCAATCAGTTTCACGTTTTGAATCCCTGCGGTTAGCAATGTGAGCATGTGAGATGGAAATGTAGCAGACAGAAACCAATTGTTGTATGTGGATGGAAATTTCTATATACAGGTCTATAGTACATTATAGGTACGCCGTTTTGCTTGTTTTGCTTCGTAGTTTTACAATGTTAATTTTCTACTTGGTAGACTCTGACCTGTATTGGGTAGTCTACACATAGTGGATACCATGCCAGTCCTCGTTTCGAAGGGTCCGCGTTACGAACCCCAGAGGGGCAGAAATTTGAATGATGAATTTAGATTTCTGTTACCGGTATGGGTGTTTGTGTATTTGTCTTTGAATGTATACAGTGTACACGGCACCCACGATACAAGGAATCTTAGTGTAGGGCTGTGTGAAGCGTTATTTATTTATAGTAGGTACACTGGACTGGCTATACCTAAGTATAACAGTTTTGAGACGATTTGATAATAACTATATTGGCGCTGATCGCTGCGTAACGCATTGTGTGGCCTATTGCAATAGGCTTACTTAATATTAGTTTTGTGTCAACTACGTTACTACTCACATTAGAAAAACTATAACTTATTGAGTTGATTCATAGTGGTTCTAATTTAATTATTGTGGTGGTATTCTGGTGCGTCTGTTTTTGATAAGATAAAGTCAAAGTTAAATTAATTTAAAATTTACCCTTGTAACCTTGGCACCTATGGGTAATTATGTCATTCATCGCACAGTTTTTAAAATACTTTACTATAATTAAAATATACAAAACATCAAAGGAGTAGAGTTTTGCGGATATAAAAACGGCTTTAGTTATTAATACACTTTTTTATTGCATAATAGTTCAAAGTTATTTTAATGTGCGATTATTTTCGCAGTTCCGTTTTTCTTGGCACGAAAGTAAAAGCTATAGAACATCTGCTTTCTGTTTACGTAGTAAGTTGAAGAATCTTGATGAAGTAACCTTCGTTAATTAAGATAGTTACTATTAAGACTTCCGCCGAAAATTTTGTATAGTAAATAATTAGTTAATTTTAAAATAAAATTTTAAAGTAACTAATTATTTTAAAATTTTATTTTCTAGTAGGTACGTAGATAGAAGTTTTTACTACAGAAATACTTGTAACTATTTTGTACGAATTTACTTTACTAATACCAAATTGCTGATTAGCTATAAAATTACCTTTTGTACGTACTGCGTTACGTACGTTTATGTTGTCTGTTTTTGTATAGTTTCTTATTTGTATGTACAATAAAATTTTAGAAAATAAAGATAATAAGGAATTTCTTTTCCATAAGAGACAAATATTATAATATTTCTTAGAACCAACTTCTCTTACCTGTGCATCTTGGTTCCGAACGTCTCTCGCTTTCTTTTTAAATTTGGTGAGTCTCAAAACTTTACCTATTCACGTGTTACGTCCGTATTATTAAATTGTTACTGTGATCTTTCTTGAGTGCTCGCTTCTTTTAATATTCAGGTTCGTCGCAATGTGGTCTCAATCTGTAGATCAGTTTATTAATACGGGCTTAAGTCTACAACGTAATAAAGTGCCAAAATATGCATGTTTTAGGTCTGAATGAAACAGAAAAATGAAGTCAAACCTTTATTCACGTTCTTTCTCGTTAAATTGCGAGTTACAGCGATATAAAAATTCTGAAGTCAGATAAAATTCAATAAATCATCTCTCGGCCCATTACATTTTACGTTGAGAAGCTCGCGGCTCCATATTATAATCGCATTTTGCTGATTCGTTTCGAGGTACCCATTTATTTGCATTAGAACATAATTATATAATATTCAAAATGTATTTAAGAAAAATGACGAATTAAATCTATGTTTAAGAAAATTAATTCCGTTATCCACTAACCTTATTCACCACCAATCCGCATTGAAGCAGCGTGGTTGAGTATGCTCAAGACCTTCCTGGGTTGTGAGGAGAGACCCGGCAAAAAGGATTGCAGGAAGGTTTGATTAATTTTATCACGCCTATGTCTATGTATAATAGGTATATCTACAAAAACAGTCTATGAACAGATCTTTAACCAGAATCAGTTTGTAGTTATATCCGCAATTAGTAACACATATTAGGCAGCAGGATTAAGGCTGCGATATCTACACTACCTACCTACTCGTATTTCGAAATATCATTCATGCAAATATTAATTTATTGATATGAATTTCAGTACCTATTCCTGAAACTTGATTCATTACTAAATCCGCAAACAATCCCACAATCCTTTGTGCAATTTATAACATGCAACGTTATGAATATTAAGTAACACTCTACTAAAATTCAATTTATAATATTAGCATTCAAATTGTTTAGTAAATTAATTAATTGTAATAGGCTTAGTAATGAAGTCCCTCTTGGATTTCTACTTGGATTTCTACTACAAAATATATCTACAGTTATATACTTGACTTTCGTTATTTATCAGAATCTATCAGGATTATTTTCCTGACATTAGTAACATTCACAAATCGGGCGGTACCTTAGCCTTTAACGTCGACATTAGTATATTAGGTCTTTACAAACATTTCAATAATGCACGTTCCGTATAAAATATTACAAAAGTAAGCATAAATACAGTACCTACATCGAAAGCTAAAAATCGTATGGATAAAGTGACATTAGGTACGTAACTCGATTACTTAACGTAGTTCTTTATTATTCGTGATAAGGCTACTGCTATAGAAGACGCTACCATCTACTCCCCGTCTATCTATGCCTTTTCTGAGTCGTTAAATTTTTCTTAAGCAAAACAATTCTCAATACGAGAAACTTACAGTTAGTTGTTAAAATAGAGTGACTGTGACCGGTAGTAAAAATCCTCTAAATATATTATGCGGTACGGTAACCGCATAATATATTCAACTACGCAACGTTTAGTATTTGTATCCAAGAGCTTACAGTTCGTCGCATTTGTTCCGCACGACATAATTTATCACACTACATATGTTTGAATAGTGATAAATGTACCGTCAACAGTAATAGCAAACAGAATTTTCTTGCATAACGAAATCCTACTTCTATTATTTCGTGTTTGCCTGGTTGTAAACGCGAATTGGAACGAAAACATGCAGTAGTGTGCGAAGAACCTTGATAAATATTCGCGTTGACAGTAAAGATATATAGCAACACTGATTTTGGAATTACCATGTCCTGATTGGGACTAAAGGAAAAATTATTACTTAACTTACTGGTGCCTGCGACTTTGTCTGAGCAGGATACGAGCAATTCACACAATTTCTTTATAAATTGTAGCCGATGTGTTAATCTGATGAATAAGCTATATTATTGTAAAGTTTCATTAAAATCCATTCAGTAGTTTTTACGTGAAAGGGTAACTAACATCCATCCATATTTCTAAAAATTTGTATATAAACTAACGCCATATCTTATCATCATAATCGACTTATTTTTATCTCAATGCTGGAAGTATGATGCACCGAGGCCTTTGAGATATGAGAAGGGTTTATGCCGTATACCTACGTCTACTAATCTGGGAAAGGGCGAGGTTCGTGGAACTCATACGCCTTTCATAAGCTTTACGGAGAATTTTTAGGCATACATACCTCACGATCCATCACCTAAAAGCAAGAAATAATTAATTTATGATACATACATAAAACGAAAGCTTGAGGTGCAAAGCGAAGATTGAACCCGCACCTACCAGGATATTTACCGCTGCAATTCAATCATCAAATAAAATGGTAGCCTAAACCGGTCTTTCGGTAATAAAACGTACCAGTATTTATATTAGAAGCTACCATCACTTCTTCAATTCAGCATTTAATTAGAAATAACTTTCAACTCAAAATCCTGTTTTTGTATACATTGATCTCGTAACTCACATAATAATAATAAGTAAGCATTCCATGTACCGTCACTAACATCATGAAGTGACGTCATAGACTTTTTTAACGTACTAGTCAGTGCGGCTACGATAAGTGGGTTACATAGTATAACTGTTTATCAAGCGGTTCATTCTTCTATTCAAATGATCGTGTAGCTAATTAATAAGTAATAGTAATGTATGTTTTAAGTTCTCGGACTTACAGTTACTAATCGGCATACATGTTACAGCGAAAGTGATTAATTTGATATTATTTGTACTACCTACTCTTACATTATAACTGACTAGCTGTTCCACGCGGTTTCACCCGCGTTCAGAATAGTAACCGTAATGCTTGATACTTGATTTTTTCACAATTAAATACTCTTAATCAACAACAAATTTATTTAGATAAAAATTAATATGATTACGTTGGCACAACTCTTAACAAATAAAGCATTAATTTCGACCAAATTTGATTACCATAAAAACGGTTCTAGTGAGTGAATCTTAAAAGATAGCCATATACTATCCCGGACATTTTTTTTAATAATTTCAAGAGGAATCATTCTTTCATACATATATTTTTGGTATCTTGAACCCATTTTCGCAGCGTACGCAATGGAAGCCTTCAAGGATGAGTAATTTTCCCCGTTTATTTTTTCACATTTTCCATAATTTCTTCGCTCCTTATAGTTGCATCGTGATGTTATATGGCCTAAAGCCTTCCTCAATAAATGGTCTATTCTACACAAAAATAATTTTTCAATTCGAACAAGTAGTTCCTGAGATTAGCGCGTTTAAACAAACAAACTCTTCAGCTTTATAATATTAGTATAGATATAAAGTGATTATTAGAGCGGCATTGAATTAACAGTTTTAATCTATAATATCAAATTATTAATCTTTAGTAAGATAACATGACTGTACAAACTTTTTTCTTCGTTCCAATTTATTTTTCTGTACCTATAGAGCGCATAAAAAATCACAACAGTAGTTGTTTGTTAGTATCTCGTTTCTTACTTGGCAAGTTATCTAGTTTACTACTTTACCGTACAATGCGTGTACGGCCCCATAATATCCCTCAGCCGTGTCTAAAGACACCCTCGGGATGTCAAGATGAGGGGTGGGACATTTCTTATTAGGCCAAACCCTCCGGGCCTTCACGGACGCATACTAAATTATGCCTCATCTTGATAAGAGGTTCGTTACTGTTCATAAACACCGTTACCCACAATCCATTAACATCTTAAGTTCATTAGAAAATAACTGGAGTTTCCTTGAAAAGTTTTTCAAGAGATAATGTTCTTGGTTTAAAACTGTTCCAGACATAACCAATGTTAGCCAAGCATAAACAGAGCCTTGGCATAAGCTAAGTGCAATACATGCAGTATTGAATAGACATTATCAATAGAAACCTTCCATAACAGGGTCACACACAGTTTTTCACTCAGAACAGAAAGAGTATTGTATAAAAGAAAATTAAGATAAGGTATTCGACTATAATATATACTCGGCTTAAAATGGCATAATAAAAGTATCTGAAAACTAATTAATTACTATGACATGTCTTTACATTTACAGCAGGTCAAGATATATCTTAAAAAAACTCAAATCAAGATGTGTGGACGGTGTACGGTGGACGGTTTTTGGGAAAATAATTTAAATGACCCACTTAAAATGCTTAAACATGAAACGCGCTGAACAAAGGCGTTCCTCGCTCAAATAGTTCGTCAATTGTGTTTAAACTTGTGGCGCGCCGTAATGAGATAAACATGACGGCTCTTTACCTCCGAGTTTAACAAAGGTACAAACTTGGTTTAATTGCCTTAATCACGACTGGTTCTAAACAAGCAGTTAAATCTCACAGTCGAAATTTAGGTCAACTTCCAGACGCGACATTAAATGGGACATGTTTATGTTAACTCAGTAGCTATGCTAGAATCTTTTATGTCTGTATTGAAGCACCCGTAGACAAGCTGGTAGTGTGAATCTAAAGTGATTTCACAGATAAAGCAACGTCTGGCGCAGTCGGGTAGTCGGGTATGGGTGACCGTTAGTGATAAATTAGATACGCTTTTGTCCTTCGGAGGGCACGCGAAGCCTTCGGTCCTGGCTGTTATCGATAGACAACAGTTGTTAGAGGTTAGAGGCCCTTTTGACCCTCATGGCTGATGACATTCAGGTTTTATCATGAATGGATTTTGTCATCGCAAAAGAAGTAAGTAGGTACGTAATTAATTAGAAAAAGGATAGATAATTTTTTAATGAGATAACTGGAATTCACTATAATCTTTATTATTCAAACTTGCTACGACCCATACCTACCTTTATACATACCTACTACAAATAGAGCAATACCTACTAACTCTACCAATTCGATTCATTTAAATAAAACAGATCATGATATGTACGTCACCAACTTTATGGGTATTTTAATCTTTATTATGCTGTATCAAACGTTGTAATTTGATACAAAAATGTACCTATAGAGTGTACTTTGTTTCTTTATCGGAAATATTTTGATTTGTTATGTAAAAAGTCATGTAAAATTTGTAGGTGCTTCACATGTCCAACTCATAACGCGCATGTTGGAAGGTTCTATCGCCAGTACTATTCAATATTCTGTGGTTCCAGTATTATCGATTTTTTATTTATCTGTTTCAAACTAACTTTTGTTTGATTTTACATTATTCTAGCTCCACTAATGCGCTGGTAAAGTTAAATCGTATTTTAGTTACATATATGTTTTAACATAACCCACTGTTCACACCCGTTTATCCTGTAAAGTAACACGTTTCAGACAAAAAAAACTTCATCAAAATCGGTTCAATCGTTTACGACCTACGATACTTCAATTTCATACGTCGGAGGTTACAATTGTATTGTTATCTAGCATTTGAGTAATCTGATCACCTTCAGCCTAAATCCTACTCAATTTTATCGAGTGGATGACGAAAATTTTATTTAACTGTAGAGGCACAACCCGTGCACCTATTTTACTTTAAAATACTTACAATGACGTACGTTACTAATGTATCATTTGCATGTTAATTAATAGCACACACCTATTTAATTCAAATATGTGAAATGTAACCAAGTAGGTACCCGTATAGTATACATGCGTATTGATAAAATATATTTTACTGATAACATAGTTAGGTACTAAAATTTTACTATCATAAAGCGAATGATTTGCTCACAAGTAACTAATAGCCAAGTAAGCAATTTAAATTCTAAATATCATAAACAATACTTAAAGGGATGATATAAGAAATACCAAACACATGGGTCTTACCTTAATCTAACACACCGTCAAAAAACACTGCCGCCCACAAATTGTGCACTATTCTTACTGGGAAATTCACATACACAACAAGAACTAGCAATATGCACTCACAAACAGCTTTATCTTAGTTTTCACAGAGGATTTAATTCATAATTTGATGATCGGCTTCGCGGTATGATCGCGGAGGAACGCGACGTGCGTCACGCGAGACGGCTGAAGGTATACTGCGGTAAGGTGCGGGAGCAGCGGGAGGCACGGAGGCCGCTCATCCGCCCGCGGCCGCCCGCCCTGGCCACACCATACCTCGTCCAATGATTCTGCAACGCACCTGAAAAACTGAATTTCC
>DWQK01002880.1:0-12380 GCA_018231225.1 Noctuana stator | reverse complement strand
ATTGACCCGGTATACGTTGTCTGGAGTTGAACGAAGTAGCGTCGTTGCTGTTAAGGTATGCTATAACAGTGTAACCGATAAAGAATGAAATCGGTATACGTATTTTAAAATTTTCGAAACTTACGGTATTATATTTGTTTAATGTATTTATAACTCTACTGTATAGAAACATTCATTAAAATTCTTATCTAAATTATAATTAGAAGTACCACTATCTTATCTAAATCTAGCTATTATCTATTCATGAGCAAATTGTTAAGCACGTTATCTTTTGATTGTCATAAACGGACACTTAAAAAGAACGAAGTAACAATGCACTAAACGCAATTATACCATCTTTGGCAAGTTTATGAGCATGAATTTGCATATCGGCATAACGCCATTACTATCAGTAAGTAACACTAACGTGGAATTAGAGTGACCATGTTACGGCAACTACTTGGAATTAACCGAAAACAATGTTTTGTACCTAGTGACATTTACGCATTTAACCCTTGATGTTGCGTCACTTAAATCAGTGTATATTCTTCAATAGATCTGATGAATGTATAAAAGATATATATTAAATCCGAAAGAAGTTTTATTAAAGTAAATTTTGCTAAAATTTAAAAAAAGGTTCATGTTATTCATTTTTTATTCAGTACCCTTATATATATTTTGAAAATTTAAAATGGACTCAGGAAAGTCCGTGAGCCTCCAAACGTGACGACATCGTCACAGTAGGAGCACACGTCTCAGTTGTGCGAGGTTAACACATGAGGTTAATTAAGATGAGCACGTAACTACCGTCTAGTGCAACGAGTTTACTGAGCGCACCCCTTATTGATATCACTGATCAAGAAATTATTAGCAAAGCAAAGTAGCATATTATAAAAAATACTATTATTATTAGTAGGTGGCAGAACTTGTATGGTCGACCGGGGAAGTACCACCGCTGCACCCATGTCTGCCGTGAAGCAAATAAAGCAATTCAGTTGTGTTTCAGTGGAAAGGTGCAATTGCCGGCCACACTCACATGAGGCGACCTTCAGCCTCCGGGGTAGCAGCGCAACTACATGCGACCTCAGGCAGGACACGAGTCTGCTTGAGGTTGGATGTAGATATCCATGGGCGGCAGCGAGCACTTAACACCAGGTGGCCTGCATGCTTGTCTGCTACTTCATATCATTAAAAAAAAACTAATCTTAAAGAATAATAATAGGTATACCTAGTTGGCACTAAGCATCACATACATTGAAAAGTTTAAATAAACTGTTATGTATTAAAGCGGTACTATACAATACCCATTTGGAATCAATATTTATCACAAAACATACCTATAAGAATTAGCTTTTTACTATATTTCACCTTGAAAATGAAACAATGGGGGAAATTTTGGTGATTGAAAACTTGATGTGCAATATTTATTCCCTTAATAAAGTATAATATTCTAACAAAGATAGTTGTTATTTCATGTACGTAAGTACCCTTTTTAAAACAGCATGCGTGTTACGTTTTACAAAGGTTTTATAACATTATTATAATGTAGCTAGGATTTTTCATATCAAAATTGTTCGTTTTTTTTTATATCACAGGATAGCTTAATTTAGATGATATCTGTTTTATTCGAGTGTTAGTTTAGTTATACAACATATTATAGTTCATAATTAGTGTAAGCATTTTACTTCATTAAAATCTTTAATTGTCACGTCGTTTCGAAATATATTTGAAAATAAATTTTCACAAACGATGCCGCGAGCGGGAGCCAGTTTGGCAAATCGTTAAAAGTTAAGGGTTGTAGTTCGACAAATTGGAGTATCCGATGCCGTTGTTAGTATAATTGCTCCATGTAATTAACGCGCGTCACGTCACGTCATTTTTGCCATTAAAGTTTGACGTCAAAGATCAAACCACAATAAATTGGAGATAAAATATTAACATTCGAAATGATAAAAAAATGTTCCTCTTTTTTATATAATTTCAATCCGGCAGGAAGAATCAAATTACACGTTTGGAAAGCATACAAAATCAATCAAAGAGCTATGTTTTAAACATTGAGATTACCTAATCTCAACTGTAAAGTAAGATGTATGTAATGTTTAATTACAATATGCAACGTAGTGTATGGCATTTTTGGCATTTCTGTAAGAAAAACGTAGAGGCCAAGGAATTTCTTTTTCTAAGTTTCTGTAAGGAGAAGTAAGGTTAGATGAAACCGGAATATGTGTTGTCCATTAGATTTATAGGTTATACTAAACCTACTGGACAATCTCATGTTATTAAAAGCCTACTAAAGTTTGATGTTTACCATTATAGAGTTTATCAAAATTAAAAAGCAAAACAAAAAGTAATATCGGACAATATCACTCGTAATTAACATTAGAAGGTGCTTTGAATGAATTGAAATAATTAAAACGGTTTTATTAGTACAATAAATAACACACGCAGACATGTAATTGAATTTTAAATTCATTAAACGGGAACACTTTTAATTAGTTTTTGCTGTACTTTATTAAAGGAGTACTCGTATGTTTAATTATAATGCTACCTAATTAATTTCATGAAAACCAACTGAGACCGCAGTACGATAAGTAGTTCATAAAAAATTATGAACATACGAGCTTACGTTATAATATGTAGGCAAAGAGTGTTTTTTAATCGTGGCTTTATGTCAAGAAATATTTTCATACACGATTTCACAAGGTAATGGCAAACAGAATACGTTATACGGAAATGGACTTACTAGCTGTCAGCGCAAAGCTTCTAGAGTCGAAAAACTGACTTCTCGTCCGATATCGACAGTGACAACTTTAAGTCCGGCCCGCTGAATCTCGGCCATTTATATTAAAAATTCCTTTGACAGCGGTGACTATCGAATAATGATTTGTGTACGTCACGCTAGCTTCCGCTGTCATACTTGCGCCAAATTTTCACCCGGGTTTTTTTACTATTTTTGACGTCCGCCGGACGCCGGGCACTGCGTTTATTTATTAACAAAATTCGTCCGTCTACCTAACGCGTCTCTCTCGAAAGCAATCAATAACGCCAATATGAGTTGTGTAACAATGGAATACGGTTCCCGTTTCGTTGGTCATACGGGTATGCGTTGCGGCGTTTCGTCGCACGCGGCCACCGTTTACGAGGCTGCATAGGCGCGACGCAGCAATGCGCCCGTGCGCTCCACCCATATCAATTTCGAATAGGTTTCCTATCCTATTCGGCCGGCACGGCGAGATTGCGTTTTGAACGTTTTGTGCAAAACTGTTGCCCTAAATTAAACGCTTTAATAATAGAATAGAAATAAAACCAGACGGTCCTGTTGACGTACGGTAGTGGGGACCTAAACGGCGCGCGGTGCAGATTCGCTTTTAATATTCGATGAATTAGTCGTTTGTAACTTTAATGTAAATAGCGCGCTCGCCCTCAGCCTCGGTGCGTCACGGGCGACCGCATCGATATGGGATCATCGACTGCAAACAAGTTCCAATTAGGTATAGTGCAGTTACAAATCAAATTTAACTGGGTCCTACGGTGCTCTAATTAGAGGTGTGGATGCGGTGGTAGCGAACTAATCAGGTGGCTAAATAATGTAGTCGTGACGGCGTCGTTAGCGCTCGTGAGACAGACGTTATTAATTAACATCACTTCCCACATACACCGCACCCCATCTTCCCCACTGCCCGTCTCGTGTGCAGTGTGCAGTGTGCACGGGTGCGTCTCGTTTGAATGACTGACGGTAGCCCACTCGAGGATTCTGTTAATCGCTCTCATATTCAAACCACACGAGGGTTTGATCGAAAATTTTTGGTGTTTTTTTTCATTGAGAGTTTACACGATTTCAAGTGAAGGTAAGTAATTTACCTAACCTGTATTATTCTGTAGGTGTCGTCGTTTATCGTGACAGTCATTTGTAAGATATTTTAGACGGTAAAAATTTTGTAGTATGCTAAGTTATATGTAGTACTCCCTATTTACAAAATATCCAGGCTATCTTATATAATGCAACATGTTTGTAATATCTCTTATGCAAGCAATAAATTATCCAAACAAACTCTGACAACAACTAAAGGAAAATATTTCATGATACACTTCTACTCGTATATTGCTTGTAAATGTTTGTACAATAAATCGTGGTATGTACACTATGTACCTTCTGTATTGAAGCACCGATGGGCGATGTTCTTCCGATCTTACGACATGTGAGGTAAGGTTTCCAATTAAGAAGCTAGTATCAATTTATATGACAAAGACTTGAGGGTAGTGACATGATTGGCTTGTCTCGTGAATTTCTCGTGGGTTCCTGGTACAAGACTTGTCTTATTACAAACAAAACCTATGCGCCACGAACTGAATTGGTGACTGATTGCGTCAGAGAAAGTTGCCAGAGTTGTTAGACGTACTGTTAGATACACAAGTTGAAATGTCCTTTTTTGCCGAACGGCATAGTAGAGCTTCTACACATACAAATTTTCGGCTTGCCAGGCCGGGATTCTACAGTAATACATTTTCATATACATTCATACTTGTGGGCAGCTGATAGTGCTGGGATTAGGCAGGTAGAGCAGGTAAGCATTAAAAAAAGTTAAGAAGATACAAAATAGTTCATATAAAAAGTTTTAAAATAATTACTTCACATACAAAAGTGCATGTATAAAAATAATGTGTTAATCTGATTAAGTCTTGTGAATTCCTCGTGAATTTCTAATACAGATGACGACACAATGTCGGAACTCGGCTACATGTCTGCCAACACTCAACTAAATTGGGGACGAATACCAAGGTGTCAGTTATCGTCCTCAGATTTGTGCTACGGATGCTCGGAATATGGATAGGAATGTGAACGGCCATGTCTAGATATTCCATCAAGTATTCCTTACATTACTTCATTGTATGGCATCACATTTCATTGTGTTGGCAAATGTAAACGCATGTGTGGAATTAAATGCATTTTCGAACCTTAATGTAGGACAATGACGTTGATTAGAATAGTTGATATGTTCAATAATTACAGAAAAATAAATTACATTAGTCTAAAATCTATGAACAAAGTGCAGCGAAATAGTTTTATAATATTTAAAGCTTCAATTTCGGAATCTAGCTGGGTCGTTGTCGCAACGATGAAGGACACAGATATAAAATCTTACGCTATTCTTTTTTACAAATTATATTTGAGATAGTGAGTACTGGGAGAAAACAATTACCATACCAGGAACACATAAACTGATAGCTAGAGAATATATACGATGCATTGATTTAAACTTCATGTGTTCCCCGCTTTGAAAGCACATATCATGTCAGCACCAGAGCATCGTTAAATCTTCTCTGACAAATGCACTGTCTGTACGGAAATATTATTCAAATCTAAGTAGGTACATAACATTTATAAATTTTTCATATTGTATTAAATGAAGGCCGAAAGGGAAATAATTCATTTGTTTCTTTAAAACAATATAATATTTACTTTTTTTTATGTATGCCCCGCATTGATATGAGAACCTATTCGCACACATTGCGCTGCGTGGAAAGTGCATTTAATGGTCTCGCCAGAACATCATTAAATCGACCCTGACAAATGTGTCGTGCATTTGTCAGTAACAATTATATCGCTGTCATTACAGTCAGTGACATTAGCATTGCTCCATGTATTTATATTAATGCAATTACTGATTTAAGCCGGGCTCTTTAATCAATGCATGCAGTACCACGCGGAAGACTGTCTTGTTACCACAACAAGATCCCAAGGCTAGCCGGTTCATTAAAATCCATTGATATAATAAAAACTGGTAGATATATTCTAACCTATTAGTGCTAGAGAAGTCTGTTGGTGCAGTATAGTAGATATCAGTAATCGAATTTCAAACATAGATTGGTCGTTTGCCGGACGCAGTTAGATGCTGCGACGGACAGACAAAGAGACAAACGAAATTAATTGGGGTCATGCGCCGGCGGCGTAATCCAATCGCGTTGGAGCTCGTTCGTCTACAAGCCTTTTGCATGGATCGGCTAAAGCAAGGAAGCTGGTTCAAAGTTTTGGTACTCCCGCAGCAAAATTGTGCAAACCGCCACTAAACTGGTTGATAATCAAATTACAATGCCCAATCCGTTTCGCTCTGTCAGTAAATCTGTCATTTGCTATGGGCTCTTCATTGTCGTCTCCATTAGGTAAATATTACAATACTGTTATTGTCTTACTTACTCGTCGATCCCCTGCATTGGTACACATATAATGGCTACATACTAGTGACATTTGATCAATTACTTCGCGCAATTCCGAACAGCGATTAAGTCCAGGACAATATAACATAAACCTTTGGCGTCTTGATGAGTTTGTCGTCAATTTGCGTACAATGTCAATTTGCGAGTAACGTTCGAGTCCGGGGCACAGGGTCTCATTAGAGGCGAGCGGTTGCAATTAAAGCGTGCGTCTTTTGCGCGTTAACGAGCGGCCAAATTGGAACCCGCCCGCCCTGGACACGTGCTTTCATAAAATACACCTTGACACCGCGTAATAAATATTTGCGCGATAATATGGTTCCATTTTCTACGTAATATGCGGTGGTTGGTTTTACGATTTTTGGACCTCTATAAATAGCGAAGATTTTATATAATGTGTACATCTTACAAGGTATTATAACTATAAATTATGGACAGCTGCAGCCTCATTTATGTCCCATTGGTGAGATTTATCACACACGGAAAAAGAACCCTGGAACTTCCTTCGTGTTAGTCTGCAACGCTGCTAAAATATGATGTTCAGCGCCAAAATAATTACTATTGATGGATGGTTTCTTTTAGAGCAGTATATTACAAGCGTGATAAAAGACCTCCCTTTATAGCGAACGGGCTCACATCGTTAAGTTTACCCCGTTGAGGCAATGTTTCAGCGGAAACAAATAGTTAATACTGTGCTGTAGAGCCTCCCGTATTCCATTTTTTATTGCAGATTTATAACCCTGACGTCACTGTGTGACTTAAACCAGGTGTCGTAGAAAGTAGTGTCAATCTAAAATACTCGGGCAGAGCACCATAAATGGCATCAAAAACCCCCATTTACGTTCAATATTTTTTTGCTAAAACCTTTTATTTCGGATGCATCTTGAGGAGCTTTACAGTATATGGACACTAAAGTAATACCATATAGTTTTTTTTTCTCATTAAGTTTGTTACCATGAAATTAGCTGTGTTTGTTTGGTGGATAAGCAAGCAGCAAACAGCAAATTAGCATGCACGCCATCTGATGTTATGTGGTCACTCAAGACCAACCTCAATTAATAGAAAAGTAGCATTATTAGAGAAGAAGAATGTGTCGAAATTGTCAAATGTGGAAGTTTATGCCGTCTATATTTTTTATAGTATTTTTATGTTATTTACATAAAACAACATCTTTCAAATAATATTATTCATGTTAGATAAAATATGGGAAAGTGAATAAGTTGTTTGCGAGCTCGTTAGTGGCTGATTGCTGATTGAGCCGCAATTGATTGACTAACGACACATCGAAGAACCACTAGCGCCCCTTGAGAGTTAACGTAATCAATTAAATTTATTTAAATACGAGTAGGTACATATTACCAGGCTATTCAATGCAAATGCTAAAGAAATCCATGAAATTTCTAACAATTTTGCTTTAGGTCTTATCCGGATGTGGGCAGAGACTCGTGCCCAACAGTGGTCGTTAAAAAATTTGAAAGTAATGGAGCCATTAAATCTAACTTCCCTTCTAGCAACTAGCCTATAGACGTTTAAATCAATCCTCAAGTTTTTTGACCATGTTCAAAACAGAAATCCTTACATTAATAATTGTCTTAAAACATAATTTTCTTTGTAGAGTTTGGCACTAGTTGTCAGTGTGTGAGTAAGAAGTTGGTTGTGGGTCGTTAGCGGCTGATTGCCGATTGAGCAGCAATTGCCTGATTGACGGCGCCCTAACGAACCGCCTTTAAGGGCTACGTGGATGTGTTTCGTAACGCCAACTTTTAAGGAGCTATATTTTAGCGGCTTTGAAATGTAAGCGTATGTTTGGAATTGCTTCCTTCAGTTTTTTTAAAGCTATGCCGCGAATACAGAGACCATGAATACAGTAAAATACTCCTACGATAGTAAAAATTCTAGCCCACTTGGCTACTGGAAAAGTGGATTAGATTCGAGAAGAATGGAAATTTTAATAGCAAATAGAGAAACTGGGTCTTAATTTTTTAATCCCCCAATATTGTAAGCAGGAATAAGGAGCTTTTATGTATTTGATACAAAGAATAAATATAGGTGCATTTTATGTCTGGTATCTACAGTAAAAGATTAAACCAACTTGAATTACAGAGGCCTTCTTGGTAATTTTAAAACATCCGATAAAATTTAGGTACTATTCATGTCTCTTCTCATTGACGTAGCGTAAAAAGGGTTGGATCGGGAGTAATATTTTTGACTTGTAATCTCTCTTAATGGCTAATATTTTTGACTTGTAGTATCTCTTAATGGCTAGGCAGTACATTTAGTTGTCAAACTTACTAGAAACCTGACGATAGGGATCTCTTTTCGGGGATATGTAAAAATAACGTTACAATTCCTGTATCGCTACAAAATCAAAAGTTGTGATTCGGTAGTGACGTAACAACGCACACGTAGACCCGCTACGTGCTACGAGTTTCTGATTGCAAGGTAGTTCAATCAAACAATTTGCTCTGATTGACGTCGTCGAATCTCTATGGGCATCTCTATTGGATTCATTTGTGTACACAAACTCCGGTATTGTACAGAATTCACTACGATGCACTATCCAAACAAATCATATTTAAACTAACCGTGAAGGTTTGTCAAATAAGACAACACTCGTAATAAATCATTGTAAGTTTAATTTAATCTTAATGTTTACTCAGCGCATTGTACCTTCCCACAGGCAGATCGGAAAACATAACACCTCGTCGACTAATATTGTGCGTACACAGTAATAAGCAGTATGAAACATCATCAGCGTCTTTGTGAAGCGAGACCGCAATTCATCATATCGGGACAAAAGGCGGCGTATAAACGCGGCGGTTGTTTGCGTGAAGCGTTAATTTCGTTAAGGAGTCTCAATCAGGGAAGACGTGTAAGTGAAGTCGGCGGGCGGTCGCCGCGGGAGCGATTCGAGCGAATTACCGTACCTGGAGGCGCGGGGGCCGACTCGTTAGTTGTTGTTTGCCGAGTGACGCGGGTCAATCAGCAGAGACATGCACGGAACCGCACTTCTTCATCCCTCCCCGCCCTGTCCCCTCGCCGCTCGTTAGGCCGCGCCGTCTCTGTCAACTGTGAGACGAGCTTTATCGAATCTACGACGCACGACCCGCGCCGCGGTTGGCCCACTCTTCGCTCCTAGTTTGGCTCGCAACCGCCGGTAAACAAGGGAAATCAGTGTAAAACGAATTTATATTTCCTTTATGAACGTTGAGTGGGAGATTGGCGACGTTCATTACCTGCTTAGTAGAACGGAAGACATCGATTTAGGAATTTATGCTTGAGCCAGAAAGTAGACCAGATATATACAAATGCTTCAGTACAACAAACGTTGAACTAATTTACGTTAGTTCCGCTAATTAGTGTGAAGTCTGTCTTGGGGGTTTAAGCTTCTAATTAATTTTGAAACTTACCAGACTTTAACTTGCCTAATAATAGGGCACAATATTCTTTAATACTAAGAGAAGGATATCTTCAGCAGTAGAATACACTTCCTTCTAACAACCTCAATATCATTACCACTTTTAATTTGCCGCCAAAATTTTTTACTTAATATAATGTTAAAAAATGCGAATGCAAAATAACAAGCATAAAAATTAAAGGTATGTTAAATACACAGAAGAACCATTAGTGAGGAAACAGCGACACAGGAATGATAAGAAAATCAAAGTAATACACAAAGCAGGCGATAGATAGATATATGCCACAGGGGCGGCTGTTAAATTAAGTTGGGTTCAGTGCGTTTAGCTAATTAGCGGGCGTGCTCGGAGCAGCTGCGGTCTACGTGCGTTTTCTTAGCACTAATATAAAAATTATTTATTTGAGTTGTCTTTTGGTATTAACTACACAGTAACCTAATATAATATTTGACAACCCTTGTGGTGTAGTTAATGGTAACCCATTTCAGTCCGCCATTCGAAGAGTCGTAGGTTCGATTTCCGGCAGGGCAGGAATAAAAATCACGAATTTAGATTTTCTATTTTCAGTCTATTTACGACTCAATTACGTGACGATTGTAATAGCATTCAGGTGGTGGTACGTGAAACGTGCGAAATAATTTAAATATAACTGCTCGAGTAGACCAAGATTCACAGTGTCCCACACAGCACAGGGTCTATCTATATCACAAGGGTGTGCGGTTAATTGGGTTGAGTTTCGTGCGTTTAGCTAATGAGCGCACCCGGGCAGCTGCGGTCTGCGTGCGGCGGCGCGCAATTTTGACGCTAGTATGAAATGTTTCTTTATATACTTTTATAGTGGCTAAACAGGTACTTATTATTTTTTTTCTTTTATTAACTTCCATATGGATATTTGTTGAGGTTAATTGCAATTACCGGAACGAAGATTTGGCTTTTTATTGGTTCAATAAATAAAATGAAGAAATAATTTAAATATTACTTAAATTTCTACTGAGGTTTTTGACAACTACCAATAAGCTTTATATAAGGAAAACTAACTGTGCCCCGCGACTTCACCCGCGTTAAGAATTGTAATGTAATGCTTGATAGTCTATAACCTTCCTCATGAATGTAGCTATCATATACAAAAATATTTTTTTCAAATCTGACTTGCAGTTCCAGAGATTAGCGCATCCAAACAAACAAACTCTTCAGCTTTATATTGTTTGCATAAATTAGTATAGATGTGAACACGCCTAATCATGCTAGTAGGTAATCAGTTATTACGCGAGATGGCCTTACCTAAATCTGAACGACTAAACGTCTACTTAAAAAAAAAAACACGTTTTTTTAATAAATACTTCTATAAACTTTAGAAAATATGCCGGTGTGAGTAGGTACAAAGCAAAAATATCAAAGAAAAAATAAATCAGTCAAGTTTCGCGTGATTATTTACACGAATATAAATGTATATGTTTCCTAATTACCGCCTCAGAGTGCACATGAATGCAATAATTACTCGTAATGAAAAGGCGAAGGTATTTTAACGAAGAACATAATTATGAGTGTTGGTTCATGTTAATTAGGGATTAAGGAAAAATCCTTTCGACTTGGTTCATTTATGTTATTTAATCTCTACTTTTGTCAACAATAGTTATTGCCAGTAATTATACTCTAATTACGTTAAATATTGCTTTTTACCGCGTAATTGTTTCGATATTAATAAACTCTCTATACCTTATTAGAACGTAAACTGGAAATTTCACGATAGAAATATAACGAGATATAGATATTATAACATGTAAAAATTCGCCCACTACAAAAACATCATCCTTTATAAAATTACTAAGAAAAAAATCTTTATAAAAATAAATTGTTATATAGCTTTAGTAACGCTCCAAAATAACAAGAAGTAATTAATTATAGCCGGTTGCTATTGTTCCGTACAACACTTCTCTAATAATACTCTTCACCAAATCATTAAAAATTCACCGCCGTACCTTCTGGCTCATAACGAGTTAAAAACGAGAAGACATGCGGTAGGTACAACGAAGTAACAGTTAATTAGTGACAAAATCAACGAAAAACTTTGCTACCGACATTCTAAATTAGTCCTTAGCGTTTTTTAACGAGCCCAATTTAGTCGGGCCGAGAGATTCCGTCAATCGTTGTTATGTGCAAAACTGTACTTTTTTGTCCCGGTCTCAGGTAGAAAATACAACGGTTCAAAGCATTTTCATAACAATGCGCCTGCGGCTTTCTCGGTATACTTTTTTGGGTGTTCGAAACGTTTGACAGACGCGCTATTGTCATCGTTAGATGATGAACTAAAAACTCTACCGTTTATAGATAATCGATAAGAACGATCGAATAATGTCTGAACGAAATGCCAAATTTAGAGTTGCCTAATTAACGTTTTCAAACATGGCAAAGGCAGGTCACACTTACGAGTAAAATTGATCGTATACTTTTAAGATTCTAAAATACTGACCTTGTGTAGTCGCTTTTGCATAGGATCATTCCGCCTTTGAAGTAGAAGGAGCGGCCCATGTCTGCTAGAGCTTGGCCACAACACGTGCATTTGAGGCATCCGTGGTGCCAGTATCTGTCGAGGGCGTGGAGGAGGAACCTTTCGACGATCTTGCCACCGCAGCCCGCGCATTCTTTGAGAGCCGGATTGTTGTTGTTGTGGGGGTAATCGTGGCCGTTGGCGGCAAAAGCGGCCTCCGGCGAGGGCGGGTGTGGCGAGCTGAGCTCCGCGTACCCGTGGTAGTGCGGGTTCATGCTCAACGC
>DWQK01002879.1:0-12382 GCA_018231225.1 Noctuana stator | reverse complement strand
TTAATGTCAGGTTAAGCTATCAGACACAAAAAGAATTTTTCAAATCTGACTTGTAGTTTCAGAGATTAGCGCGTACAAACAAACAAACTCTTCAGCTTTATATATTAGTGTAGATTAAAGTTCGAGTACTAAAACAATAAAAGTCTGGTTTAACCTTTTAACAGGTAATCGAGTTATCTGTTATTCAATTCTGAAAGAGAATCGAACAAAACATTATTGTATTCATTGATTCCAATGAAATAAACTGGGAGAAACAATACACGTTCTGTCTGTTTAATAATAAAAGTTCGCGTAAATACCTTTAGCGCAGAAGTTGTTCCGCGTATCGATCGAATCTCCGTAGTCTAAATATAGCCTGGAACTATTTAAAGACCTCGTTTATTCATAGAACGGTACGAAATAGTAGCAACCAAATTAGCTTTTGTGTCTTTGTTTTGTTTCATCCAATTTATGGTAATTTGGATTGTTATTTTAGAAGGCTTAACAGCTTATGTCTGTAATGCTATTAAAGGTATTTGATCAACAAATCATTAAAGGTATCTTATTATATCATTAAAGATCTTATTACGTTTTGGAGTAGAGTAATGGTCAAAAATGTGCTATAAGCATAAATATATGGCATGGAAGAGATATATCCTGCTACAGAAAAGAAATATATCCTTTGTATAGCACTAGAAATCCCAATTAAGTCGCTAATCCCGCAGTGGTGTTACACGAGCTACACATAAAATTACTTGACAGGAAATTCCCTCTACATGTCTCTTTCGTGGTCAAACATGATCCAAAATTTAGATTAAGCATTTCAAATAATTATTTAGACTCCAAGTAATTAATTCCAGTTTGATGACAAAACGCTGGTTTAAATTGTATTTTAACTCTTGGCCTTGTCGTACCTCGTGATAAGCCGAGACGAATTGAAACTTCGGCAATGACATTGAAACATCTAAAACTACTTCCTCGTTGATAACTCGAATCGTGTACTAAGTTGTACGTGCGAACTTAATATGTACCTTCATGTTGATAGTAAATTCTTTGATAAACAGTGGTTTAGAATTTTTTGAAATTATTTAGTGAGGATATGTAAAATAGTTTGTTGTTTTTTAACATTCTAGTTCCTTCTAGAGAATAATGGATAGAAAATGGAGAGTACTTATGTTTTAAAACCTATAGGTTTAGGAAATGTGTTACTTTTTGTCATGCGGTTTCACCCGCGTTAATGATAGTAATGTTTTGCTTGATAACCTTCCTCATGAATGTAGCTATCATATACAAAAAGAGTTTTTCAAATCGGTCAGATAGTTTCTGAGACTAGCGTGTTCAAATCAAACAAAGAAACTCTTCAGCTTTATATTATTATAGAGAGATCTAACTAAAAACTAGTAATTTTCATACCACTTGTAAATCTTAGTTAAATAGTTGAATTGTAATTTGCATTACATTTGAGCGACTGGCAGCCATAGTATTTGTACATTTCCTTATCACAAATATCAAGGCGAGTCAATCTATAAACAATTATGTAAGATGCCGTCGCGGTACAATTCGGTGTAATTGCTTACTGCGGCAACAATTGACTGCCATTAAAGACACGGAATATTCTAGAGCTAAACAGACATTGAATTGTACTGATACACTAATTTGTCTTGTTTTTTAACATGGTATTGACGCACTTGTGTACTTCGCACCTGTACCTTTAATTATTGTAATATACATTCTGACCCTTCTCCATGCGCGCATTATTATGCTTACAAAGGGGTACAAAGTTTTCCTTTCACGTATTAATATAATATTAACAAAATATCTTTATTGTGAAGATTTTTATTTTGATTAGTAAGGCAGAGAAACAATAGATCTAGTTGCTGGAAAGTTTGCAAATTTGAATTTTGTAAAGAGATGCGTAGTGGACCAGATGAAGAGAAAAGAGATAATTGCCTGCAACCCTTTTTATATCCCACAATTGGAACATACTCCTCCACGTCATTTCCTCGCGGATTGGTGGTAATATAGGTTAGTGGCCAACCCGTGTCGGATGTTGTCAAACCGCCCAAAAGGCGTACGACCAGGTTCAACGACTGTTATCTGTCAACAACCGGGACCGACGGCTTCACGTTCTCTTCGAAGCACGCAAGCGTGCATCAAATTTGCCACTAGCTGTCACCCATCCGAGTACCGACTGCGCCCGACGTTGTGTAACACTGATCGCTTGCGATTGACGCTACCAGCGGGGTTACGCGTTCTTACGAGAGAATTATTAAGGGTTAATGTGAGTTTTGTTGTGGCTTGGTGCACAGATGAGAAAGAGAAGTACGACCCGAACGGGTTCCGCGACGCGCTGGTGCAGGGGCTGGAGCGCGCCGGCGGCGACCTGGACGCGGCCTACAAGTACCTAGACGCGGCCGGCTCCAAGCTCGACTACCGCCGCTATGGCGAGGTCATCTTCGACGTTCTCATCGCCGGCGGCCTGCTGCGTAAGTCGCATTATAGTTACCCCCCGCCATCTGTACTGTGTACATATATAAACCTTCCTCTTGAGTCAGTCTAGCTATTGCTGAAAACTACATTAAAATCCGATGAGTACCTACTTTAAAAGAGCGGGAGCAGCTTTACTGTATACTGTTTAAAGATTATTTTTTGCATACAATTAATGAAAGTAAAAAATTTATATATACCACAGCGCCATCTATTGAACACTTACTAAAAATCGTGGCTATCGGATATGATTTGCAATAAATAATATTGCGACTATAAATTGAGATGTAAGCTATCCTATCTTTCAAGTTGGATCAACCTGCACACTGTGTGCAAAATTGGTTAAAATCGGTTAAGTAGTTTAGGAGTCCATCGCGGACAACACTGTGACACGTAATTTATATATATTAAGATTTCAACATAAAGACATGGTACCTATGAAAAAGTTATCTTATTATAATTTAGTACATCTAAGATTAAAATAACTAAACAATAAAATGTTAGGAATTGTTAAGTGAATACAGACTACTTATTATCACTGAAGAACCGTAAATGGGTACTTCCCGTTTGTTCTATAGAACATGCATGGACAAATTAAAACAATTTTTTCTCTAGTATTCTAGTAGAAAGATTTTTTTCCTTTTTCATTGTTTTGAAATTAATACTCACAGTTCTTGCAACCACTACTTTTGTATTACAACTTTCATTTACTTTCTTTACATTTTCTGTTATCAGGTCAGTGACCAGCAAAGTACGCTAGAGAAGGCTGGTGTTCCTGGATTCTTTGTTACAGACAAACCAATTGAAGTTAAAGTACAGATGTATCTTCTTGACTTCATTTTAAGGCTTAGTAAGATGGATATTCCATAGTTTATTATACAAGTTATTTATATGTAAGGCTTTTATTGGTTACTTAATCCCTTTAATCTACATGGCCTTTATACAGTAATATACCTCTATTATAAAGTATCAAAAATGAATAAAAGGTGTGAAAAATTGATACGTATTTAAAGTAGGCATAATTAAAATAAATATAAAAATGTAATGTAACAATGGCGATTGTGAAAGTTGTCATGCATGCTAAGGGTTAGGCAAATGTGATTGAACTAGAAAAACAACATCAAGTAAATAGCCAATTTTATTTTTATAAATTATACTTCGCGTATATTATAGTAACTGAACTAATCTAATATATCACACACAAAAAGACATTGCACAGTCTAACAGTACATAAATGTTTTGTGCTTTGAGTAATAATCTGTTTGTAGTTTTCTTTACAAATTTGATTAGTCAGCAGATATAAATACAAAATAATGTAAAAACCTTATATACACACTACAAATAGGGCCTACACGAAGTAAATAATTCTTCTACAAATGAACCTTCACCATTATTATTAAGTTATTATGTTAAATATTACAAAAAATACTTGTGTATGTCAAGTACAAAAATAATATTTTTATTGTGATAAGTAGGTATTAAAATACAGAAGATTACTTCATTAGGGGTTGATCACTAGTCATCAGCCAGGAACAAAATATTCTAATAAAAGTTATTATTCACAGCTAAAATTTAGCATAACAAATAATTTATTAATAGTGTAATTCCCACAAAAAAGTTGTGAAGTCAATAATTATTTTGTGATTTCTTTTTAACTATGTGCCCACTGTGTAGTTTCTGAAAGACATGTTCAAGAAATTATAATAGTTAACTAACAAATTTCGAAAATTAATTAATGAGCAACTTTAGTTTGTGCGTACTGCAAATAAAAATAATGGCTTATTTTTATTTGTTGCTTATTACTCAAATAATAAAGTATTATAAAATATTTAAATAGCTATCCTCGGGTTCACTATTATATTATGGTTTTTCTCTGCCAATCATTCGTGAAAGTTTTTTAACTATTCAATAATTGTAATATTTTTGAGTTTTTACTCTACATCACTAGCACAAGCACAGTAAAATTCTTGTCAATATTTTTAACTTTGTAAGTAGCTGTTAAATTTATTAGGTTTTTAACAAATGATGTATCTAATCTACTGCAGATGGTTATAAAAATATAATTTGATCGTACATCATTCAAATCAGGCATACAAATTCTAAATTCAACATTTAATATTAAAAACCAACAAAAACTTACAAACAATTATGTATTAAATTTAATAACATTTTAGGTTATTATTGTAGGTTGTATTATTAACATATAATGCAGGTAAGGTACAATCCTTTACATTAAACAATGTTAGTAATATTTACCTCACTCATAAAACTACTGATATAATTATCTAAATAAAGTAACAGAGAACATACACAATACAAAATAAATAGCCATTGCCTCAAAAAGAAATACCCAAGTTAAGAAAAAGATAAGTTATATCAATTACAATTCCACCAACTAGTTTTTATAAACAATTTTTAAGTTTCACAGTCAAATAACAAAGATTCATGATTGGTATTATTCATGTTATCAAAAAGTAAAATCACTATATGAATGTCAGTACAGTACAAAGTCTTACTCCCGAAGAAATGTTCAAAGCACGAAACGAATCATGTTGCCCATACATTGTTCATCATAATATAATTGTTTTTAATATAATTAATAGCTGGGTGCTACTTTTTCTCTGTTCCATATGACGAACCTTGGCTGATTTGCGACATTCCTATTGATTTTTGAAGAAGAGTGTAGACTGCAGAATGGAAAACACATGTTAATATGGAAACTCAACAACAACTTTGAAAATAAAAATAATATTGGGATGATACCATTTAAAAAACTTTTATCTTTTTAATTGAGTATTTCACCTTTTTTTGAATTTTAAATTTATATAGTAATTTTAAATATAGAGTGTGCATAAAACAAATTAAACATTCCACTACTCACATGTTGTACTTCTTTATATTAATTGTTTTTGGGTGCACAGAAATAAATAAAAATAAGTTGCTTACTAAAATATAAAAACTTACGTGCACCAAGTATTCCCACGCCGATGGAGAAGTACAACAGCTTTCCGCTGAATAACAGGCCTAAGAGGTAATATAACATCGGTGTAAGTGTGACGACGGCCCAGCCAAGAGTATTCAGGAGTGAGTAAATCCGCGGCTTATGCTCAAACGGATCTATCCTCTCCACTCCCGATTGTAGGAAGAAATCGCCTGTATTTATATACGATTCCGCCATTTTGTCCTATAATTATAAGCAAAGATTAAAAGCATTGAAACAAATTAATTATAGCATTATTTAATCGTTTTGTTTTACTTTAACAGATTCTAAGATAGTGCCATATTCAAAGTGTACAGAAAAGACGGAAAAGACGGAACCAAGTTGAATTTGGTCAGAATGGTCCACTTCCCTGAGTAAAATTTCTAAACTATAAAATGTATATTTGATTTATCTATTTCTGATATATGAATGCACTTCGCTAATGAAACATTTATCGAGAATCTTCAGGATAATACTTTTTTAAACATACTAATTGAAACATATGAATAAAGTGTCTAAAAAATGAACATATTCATTAAGTAAAATTATGCATTCTGTACCTTTACGACAAAGAGATCATGAAGCCACTTAGATGCTTCAGCCTCACCCTCTGGTACTTTTTCAACCGGAATCCTTTCAATGTATAAGTGAGCGTGTACTGCCTTTCCATACAACATGCTCATTAGGGTTGGAGGTACCTGGCAACAAAACATGAAAACTGCAGTTTATATAATACAATGGTTATGTATAAAAAGATATATTTTGATAAACATAGGTAATTCTTAACGCATCTTAATATTTTAGTCCAAACCACAAACGAGGTTATAATTGAAACTGCGATTATTTGTGTTGGAGGTATCAGTAGTTTTTTTCGTATAATAGTAGAAACCAAATAAATTTATTTAATTCGTGTCTTATGTAGATAAAATATTTTAAATTGTAGATCTGGTTACTGTATCAGTAATATTGGTAATAAGATATTAGTGATTACACAATGTCGCTGTAAGGTTTTTATATAAACATATTTATTAGACATCATCATTTCCTTTTTCCATTATTTGGGGTCGGCGCAGTATATTTTCTTCTTCCATTCATCTATCATATATCAGGTCCACAGTCACACCTTTCTCACACATATCCTTTTCCACACACTCCATTCATCTTCTTTTCGGTCGTCCTCTCCCCTTATATCCCTCCACATTCAGATACAACACTCTTCTTGTAATATATTTATTTGATAGACATTGCTTAATATTTTAGCACAGTTTCATTATGTAAAGCAGCTAATGATGGGTAAAGCTGTTCACTAAAAAGTATACAAACCTTACTTTCCCTATCGATTGCCAACTGTATATTATAAATAGCAGGTATCTTTCCCCTAAAATATTGTATGCTGGTCGCAAAACCTCTGGTTCTCGGTGTTAGATGATGCTTGAGAAGAGGCAAGTTTTTCTCTTTGGCGAATTTTAGGGATGCTTCATGTTTCTTTTTAGTGAATCTTGTTCCCTCTGGTGTCAATAATAGCTGGAAAAAAGTTACTCATTGATTTAATTTAATCTTATTAATCGCAATTGGAAATCGCTCCGTGAATTCTGGCACTTAAATACCTAGGTACGTTTTTAAAAACATTCATTATCTAATACATGTACCTACCTATAGCGATTTACCGTAGATCTTTAAACAGGACAACAAAAGTCGATGATATAATAAGAACTTTGTTCCTTAAAAAGTGCTCTAGTGCCTAGTTTGTGTGATTATTATGTTGAATTGATCCGACGTTGAACTTAGCTTAGTTAATTCGATTTTTTGTTTAATACATTAGACAGAACTCATTTTAATTCCATGTTCTTGATACCTAGTTCAACTAATCCTCCTTTAGGGTAGATTCAATTTAATATAATAGTCATTTATTTTATTGAAATGAAATAATTATCTTATTCTATACAATAATTCTTATTTCATTTATTTCATATTATTCTAATGAGGTGAACTTTGAGACTTGATAAAAACGTTTAGGTCGGTATATAATACTATAGGCTCTTATGTTATGTTATACATCTATAGTGATATTTTTATAATTATTACTGAAGAAATTAAATAATATGTAACGTTAAAAATTAAAAGGAATTATAACCGTAAGTAAATTGATAACTCACCCAAACTGGATCCGGGTAGTCGCAAATCTCCGATATCTGATTCTTAATTATTTCTTTATCCTTTTCGAATGACCTTTCCAGAAAGACGAACTCTGAGAATTTCCACATCCATCCAATAGGAGGCAAATATTGAATTGATTTTTTAGCGTAAGCTTTACAGTTCTGTAAAAAAACCGATAATTTTAATTTTACATTAATGTTAACTTTAAATACCTAGATCTTGGAGGAGTCTTGGGTATAGCAACGAGCACGCTCGTTGAGGTATGTATTTACTCTGGCCTTGATTCAACTCCAGGTTATAGATGTTTAGGAGGAAAATAGACACAGGCGATGATTTTTAAACACAAATGACACATCTGATAGTTTAAAATAAAATTGGTAACTTTTAGGTAGGTTCATTTATATAGAATACATAGGTACATAGGTACCTACTTATTAATTTATACAATAGTATTAAATATGTAACATAACAGGAACTGGAATTAAATGACTTAATAAAATGATTATTGTTCAATTGTTTATATAGCGGACGTGACGTCGAAATCATTAATTTGCTTACAGTATAAAATTTACTTCTGTGACTTTTTTGTATCATTAAAAATCGATCATAGGTCAATAGGTTTGTACCGAATATATTCGTATCTAAAAATACCTACACCTACATGCATATTTTATACGTATAAAGTTGGCATTAACATTGAACGCTTTGTAATGTAGGTATCTAAAAATAATATATACCTAATTCATTATAATCGACTGGAAATACTTCGGACTCTTAAATTGTAATCCCTAGGGTTCATGGCAGGACTAATCCAAGTCATATATTTTCGATAAAACATTTCCGATATTCTTTATCACTTCACTTATCACAAATACCTATGGCCAAAGTCACAACATGAATAGTTTAAAAAAAAGGAAATTTTAAGACGGATTCTATAAAAAATGAGCGTTCTTTGAAACAAACGTTAATTTTTTTAAGTCATTTACAGTGCCTAAGTGGTCATGATAATAGCAATATAGAGGTTATGGCACTTAATGACACGTATTGCTGGTTATACATAATGGGTTTAATAGTAATAATATTAAGGTTAATGCAGGCGATGATATTGAAATTGAACGGAAAAAATTTCTAAACACACGCGAAAGAAGTCCGAGGCAGATGTTCGTAGATATACCTACCTATATAAACGGCAATACATGTTAAATCAAGGGATTAATTTTTTATCTTATCCAGAAAACCGATAAGTAGTGTAATAATATTGTATAATACTTGCCCTTCATTTGTTTTAACACCTTTTATACCGATTAGATAAAAAATGCGAACGGAAAGTTTAGTTTAAAGAATGAAATTACCGAATCAAAGCATTAGCCAGTTAGGATGAAAATAAAATGTTATAGGATAATTCACTGTTCCACTGCTGTGTATGGGTCTCCTCTCACATATAAAAAAGGGTTAGACAAAAGGCCACCACGGTTCCGAAATGTGGGTTAGTGGACTTTATAATTAGGCCCATATTAGGCCATTTACAAAGGAGCTTTTGCTGATATAATGTAATTTCTTATCTAAGTGTAAGAAAATCACAAACATTTAATTTGGATCAAAACTTACTAAGTATATATTAATAAATTTAATATTTTGCTATATATCTTGCTACATCAAGTCTACAAAAATATTATATACATACAAAATGGATGTACCTAATATGTAAAAGATATATTTGATGCTAGCATTATATTGGTCACAACCACAACAAAGCCCTCTTAAAAGATAAGTTTCAACATGGTACAAAGGTTAATTGGTTAATAAAGTATATTGATATATAGAGAAATATTACAATACTTGCTTGCGTTATTATCATATAAATAAGAGACTATAAACTGTAATCAGAAGTATTGTCTATGCGTTTTTTCAATGGCAAATCAAAATAATATAAAAAAGTTACAGCAATAAAAAATGTGATAATTACTAGATTTTGGGTAACAAATAAAATGTAATTAAAAGTCTGAAATAGTTAGTGCATGAGGTAGAGACTTTTTTATTCATTTATATGCAACTTTATTCATACTTAATTGAAATTTGAAACAGACACACCACAAAATGTTGAAATAGTATGTGACAAAAATAAGGACTAATGAATTAAATAAGTTTCCAAAAGTCCGGTCATGAAGTGTTAAAATTAGACAGAACACATATTATGATAAAATATTCTTCACCGCATTGTATCACTGACCTTCTGATAATAAGTAGCAGTGACCACATAATGTCAGGTGGCTTACACGCATCATAAAAAAATATAGGCAAATGAACTGTGTTTTTGACGTTCATTGAGTGTATACAAATACCTTATGATGAATAAAAATGTTTTAATTTATTTATTTATTATTACTTACCCCTAATACTTCAATGCCATCACAAAACGTTAATCCCATTAACCAATCAACTTCATAAGTATGGTTCATTATCAGATATCCATGTTCTTTACCATAAAACTTTTCATATTCATCCTTTTTAACATAAACAGATAATTTTGTTCTTGACCACCATTCTGCCATGAAAACTAATTCTGCAAAATAAAACGATATATTTTTTGTATATTAATATAATTACATAAAAATGATAAAGATGCAGAAAGCAATAATGATTGAAATTAAAAAAAAAAACCAAATAGTTTTATGAAAAATAAAAACCAGAAATAAATTTGAATTATAATAGATACTTACGACTGGAAAAAGAATACGACAGATAGTAATTGATTTGCCTGTACAATTTTTTATTAAATGGTTTAAGTCCAAAGTACAAGATGGCCTGAACTACATTGAGTAGCAAGCCGGACATAAAGTAAGATATAGCAAAGCATAAGTGTACAAGCGTAGACTGCTTCAAAATGTTTAAGAAATTCATTTTTGTGTCAGCTTTGTAGCATAGTCACAACACCTGAAGTAAAAGAAAAGATTATAAGTTCTTTCAATCATATAAAAAAAATCAAGATTCGCAATGCTCAGTTACATAACATAATCTTCTGAAAATTATTTTTATCAGAACCCTTTTATTGATATCATAATGCAGCCTATTAAAAATACTGTGTTTTTTTCAAAAAGTATATTCATTAAACACATAAAAAAATGTGTATAATAATTATGAACTTTGTTTTAAAGGTTTTAATTTGTGTTTGATCAATTAGGAAGTAATATCTTTAATTGAATTTTTTGGATGGATGTGTATAGCATATAAATGAGTTCTTCATTCTAAATTGTCTTCTTTTTTCATGTAATGAAGTCAAAGAGTGCTGGCCACGAAGATTAGTCACTGCATACACACATAGAAATCTTTATCCAACCTCAATTAACTTACTAGCCACACAATAGTGTGCCCAGATGAATAAGGAAGTTTGCAAATTCCACCATTTACAATTAATTCTAACAATATTCATATAAAAGAGGACAATAGAAAAGATCTAATGCCTAATTTAATAAAAATTTTATTGTTTCATAAATAATATTGTAATCATTTGAAACAATTAATAAGTTTCTCACTAAGTTATGGACTTCATGTCATAATTTATTTAACCTACTGTTAATTTAAAGATGAAATTATACAAATATTATTATTTTTTTTAATTTATGAGCGGTGATTTGACAGCTCATTAACTAACTCTATCAAGTATAAAAATAGCTTGAAAGGCAATAAAGCCAGCCAGCCAGCATAAACACTTTTCTGTCACAGAATGTTGAAATACAAATTATGTATATTATTGTGTCATCACTCTTTATAGAACTGTTGCCACCATTTGAATTTAGCTGTAGATTTTTGCAGGCTGAAGTGACTATTTTAGATTGAAAAATGAGGGCTATACACATTACTTAGACATATTGTAGTAAGATAAGGCAAAGAAAAAGTTATATTTTAGCATATTTGATATAACAAATCACAGCTCTCTCAAAAACTTTAACAAGGAATAAAAGAACGTGATTATTTAAAATTAAATAATCTATACTACTTATCTTATTTTATAACTTTATACCAAAGGTTATTAGTATTTATTAATGCAATACATGTAATTGCAATAGGTACTCTTATAATATTATATACCTATATTATGTTGATTAAAATGTATTACTGGCGGCGCCTTCTGAACAACTTCTATAAAAATAAGTCTCTTCTCTAACTTAAGATTCTTAACAATGTGAAAAAATTTTTAAACGTCTATAAATACTTAAAAATTAGGTTACCGTTTATAATAATTAAAACTCACTAAAAATTTATATCGCAGCAACGTTTTCTTAGATACAAAAAACAACACACTTATTAAACTCTTAGATTCTGTATTTGTAAGCAAATACAACTAAACATTGTTTTGCACGAATCTGAAAATATTTTATAAATTTCGTGTGAATTTACTGGATTTACAGATGTAATGACTTTCTTTGAATCTTTGATTGACTATGACCACAGACTACTATATACTTAATACTTAGATGTACTACGTATAAAATACCATGGACTACTTCCTCTCCTCTCGGTCACAGAACAGAACTCACAGATTACGTAGCAGAATTCAGGAGAGAACAGACCATATATACATGTAAATAAAAAAGTACCTATGATAAGTAGATAATATGACAGTAAGTACTCATCTAAGTAGTCTGTGGTCATAATATGAAATATTATTATGTCATACCACACTACCTACAAGTGTGAGTTGGAAAAAAACGCGGGAAACTCTGAAAAAGGGCGGTGGCATTTTTTTGGTTTCCAATTTAATTAATTGTAAATACTCAA
>DWQK01002878.1:0-12383 GCA_018231225.1 Noctuana stator | reverse complement strand
TTAGGGGGATGAAAAATAGATGTTGGCCGATTCTCATAGATACCGGATAAGCACAAAAAATTTCATCAAAATCGGTCCAGCCGTTTCGGAGGAGTATGGCAACGAAAACTATGACACGAGAATTTTACATATTAGATTAGTATGAATTAACTAACCTGGTTCGTCGATAATCACATGGCAGTATGTATACGCGTCACCTGTGTATCCAGGTGCACAGGTACACGATGGTAAATGGTTTATGACTTGGCATAGTGCTGTAGTGCCGCATACTCCTGGACAAGGATCTTCACATTTATTTCTGAGGCAGGCCTTGTTAAACGGACAATCCGTGTTCACGACACATTCAGGTCTACACGATTCATAGGGATTACCGAAATATCCAGGTTCACAAACGCAAGTTGCGGCGCCATTTGAAGATAACTTGCAACGAGCATTGCTACCGCAAGGTGACACTTGACAAGGGTCTGACTGTTGTATTACTTGCGGTATGCGATAGCAAGATGTGAACGGATCACCTGTGTAGCCATCTTGGCATGAACACATACTAGTATGAAGATGTACTGAGCACAGTGTGTTAAGCCCACACGATCCAGGGCATGGGTCACTGCATTTGTAGTTGATACAAGATTTATCGGACGAACAGTCGTCACTCGTAGTACATTCGCGCCTGCAATTTGGTGGAGCACCTTCAAATGTAGGTACACAAGTACAAACGTAAGAATCTCCTGAGCCTTTAGGTGTGCATAAGCTGTTCGGTCCACATGGCGATGGTACACATGGATTGCCTGGTGGTTCTTCCATTTGAACTGTAATAAGAAATGGAGAAGAGCATTAAATAAATAATTTAACTTTTTGAAAATCTATACATTAAAATAAAAGATAAAATGAATTACCGTAACAGTACGTGAACGGTGATCCGGTATGTCTTGGTGGACATGAGCATATAGGATTGTGATTGTTGACATTACATATTGCATTATGTCCGCATGATCCTGGGCAAGGATTTTGGCATTTTCTGTTGATACATGCCAGGGACTGAAGACAGTCAGTACTTTGAATGCATTCAGGTCTACAGCTAGGCGGGTTACCGATGAAACCTTGGAGACAAGTACAAACGGCCTGTCCGTTTATATCTCTGCATAAACTGTTGGGACCACATGGCGATGGGTCACATGGCTTAGATGCAGGTTCTGAAAGTAAATTAGCATTATGGTAGTCTGTTACGTTTCATATAATTAAAAAAATATATAATAGTATTTTGACGTACTTTCTATTTTTGAACATTGGACGAATGCGTTCCCAGTCATACCACTAGGACAGCTACACACGGCGACGTGGTTGTAAACATTGCATTCAGCTCCAAGGCCACACATATCGCGACAAGGATCAACGCACTTTGAACGTAAACAAGCCTTATCAAGTGGACAATCGGTACTGAGTACGCACTCCGGACGACCTCCAAAGTATGGGTCTCCTTGGTATTCAGGTAAACATGTGCATACACCATTATTACATTGAGTGTTTGTTCCACAAGGCGATGGATTACAAGGATCGATCTTCTGAGGAGGCTCTAAAATGAAAAAATAATAAAATGTTAATATTATCCATCCTTATCTTCTAGATATAATCTTGGTAGCTAGGACGGAGACATATATACCTGATGGTTTGGTGTTGCAGGCGGTGAAAGGATCCCCTTGGTACCCAGAGAGACATGAGCACATAGGAACATGATTGACTACACTACAAAGTGCATTCAGACCACACGAACCAAGACATGGATTTTGACATTTCATATTCATACATGACTTATCGTTGCTACAATCACTGTTAACAACACATTCTGGTTTACAGTTTGGCGGACTTCCAAAGAATCCTTGAATACACGAGCAGGATGGTATGCCACCAATGTCTCGGCATTCTGCATTGAATCCGCAAGGTGATGGTACGCATGGGTTAATTGCTTCAGTTATAAGAGGCTCTGTTTCAATAATTGGATAGCAGACAGTAAAGGGGTCGCCAGTGAATCCTGGTGTGCAAGTGCATATGGGATTATGTTTGATAACTCTGCATTCCGAATTTCTACCACATCCTTTCGGACATGGAGAGATACATTTTAAATTTTCACAAGCTTTGTCTAATGGGCATTCAGAACTTGTAAGACATTCTGGACGACAATCCGGCGGAGATCCTTGGAAACCACTTAAGCAACTGCATATTGCTAGGTTGTTTGTAGCTTTACATTGACTGTTTGGTCCACACGGAGAAGGATTGCATGGGTCTATATTTTCAACTGTAACAATAGTATGTATATTACAAACAATGTTATAAAATCGTAATTAATATTTAATATCTTATTAAAAATAATTAAATTACCATATGGTTTAAATGTACAGATTTTGTATGGATCTCCATAATGGTCAGCGGGACAACTGCAGCTTGGAAGGTGATTGACAACGTTGCACAAAGCATTCAGGCCACATGTGCCCAGACATGGGTCTTGACATTTATTCTGATGACATGCCATATTTGATGCGCAGTCTGAGTTTTGGATGCATTCTGGCTTACAGGCAACGTAAGGGTCGCCGAAGTACCCAGGTATACAGGTACACGAACCAACATTATTTTGTTCTCTGCATTCCGCATTGACACCGCAGGGTGAAGGTACACACGGTGTAGGTCTTTCTTGTACAACATAAGATATCTCAATATTACAATACAGGAAAGGATCTCCGGTATAGCCATTTTGACATAAACATATTGGAGTGTGGCTCACAACTCTACATTCCGCGTTTACTCCGCAAGAACCAGCGCAAGGATCTCTACATTTTCTATTTATGCAAGCCGTACTTGTAGAACAGTCAGTGTTACTGGTACATTCTGGTCGACAGCTAGGCGGTGATCCTATAAATTCGGGTAAGCATTTGCACTCTGCATTTTCACCATTTTCTGTACATTGTGAGTTTGGCCCGCATGGGGAAGGTAGACACGGATTTACTTTTTCAAGCGGCACAATAGCTGTAATGCAAGTTTTTTATTAACGCAATTATAAGGCAAGAATAAACAAAACTTAATTTTTCTTAAACTTAATACTTAATATAGGTACCTAAGTAAAAAGGTGTTAGAATAATCATGTTCAAACCATACTTACCTTTACAGATTTAATTAATATTAATTACAACCACATTATTTATTGTTCTTAGCCATACACAATTATACCCATTATGTTTTTTTTATCGGCTTTAAGTGTCATTTACTTTATTAGCCATAGGCGTGACAAGATTTTTTATTGAATCAATCAATCAAAGATGTAAGAAAGAAGCATACTTTATAAAATGTACTTACGAACTGACTGGCAAGCTGAGAAAGGATCGCCAGAATAGCCAGCTAAACATGAGCATACTGGATTGTGGTTAACAACAACACAATTAGTGTGTCGCCCACAAGCACCTGGACATGGATCTATACATTTTTGGTTGGAGCAAGCTCGATTTAAATTACAGTCGGAGCTCAATGCACACTCGGGACGACAATTTGGAGGACTACCGATGAAGCCTTGCACGCAGACACAAACAGCATGTCCACCGACTTCCCTACATTGACTATTAGGTCCACAAGGCGATGGCTCGCATAAATTAACTGAGACAGCGACTTCTACAATAAAAGAACATACATATCATGAAAACAATGAATATTTTAGATCAGAGTAGATTTTTTAAAATAATATAATGAAGCAAACAATTATTAATGTAATATTTACCTGTAACTTTGGAACAGTATTGGAATGGTGACCCTGTAAATCCAGATGGACAAGAACACATTGGTATGTGATTGAAAACTTCACAAACAGCGTCACTTCCGCACGTGCCAATACATGGGTCCTTGCATTTATTTCTGATGCATGACTTATCTCGTGGACAGTCAGAGTTTAGAACGCATTCAGGTTTACAACCAAAGTAAGGATCACCGTGGTATTCCGGAATACATGTACAGACTCCATTATGGCATTCGGCATTTGATCCACATGGAGAAGGAGAACAAGGATCTACCGGTTCCGATTCTGAAATAATAATATTGATTTTTTAAATATTATAACTATTTATTCTTTTGAATAATTAACGTAATTAACACAAATACGGTTAAATGTACATACCAATCAATAGTACGACGCAGCTTATAAATGGATCACCTGTAAATCCTGACATACAAGAGCAAATAGGCAGATGGTTATTAACATTACATTGGGCTTTGTTTCCGCAAGCACCGGGACATGGGTCTGCGCATTTATTATTAATGCACGCCGTTATAGCGCTACACTCAGAGTTGATTGTACATTCTGGTCTACAGCGAGGTGGGGTGCTGATGTAGTTTGGTAGGCAAGTACAGCGTGCATTGCCACCATATACTTCACACTGCGAGTTAGGTCCGCAAGGTGATGGGATGCAAGGATTTATTTGTTGCAGTGGAGATGGTTCTGACAGAATCACTGAAAAATAGATATTCGAATTATAATATCACAAGAATAAAATAACAAATTTTAATTTTGAAGTCAGAATTTTGTTTACCTGGCATGCAGTTCGTAAATGGATCACCAGTGTACCTCTCTTGGCATGAGCATATGGGGTTATGTGATATTACACGGCAATTAGAATTTCTGCCGCACTGCCCTACGCACGGATCTACGCATTTACGATTCAAACAGGCCTTGTTGGTGGCACATTCACTATTGATAGTACATTCAGGTCGACAATGAGGAGGCGTGCCCATGAAAGTCTCTTGACAGCTACAAACCGCTTGAGAATTGACTTCACGGCATTGACTATTAGGGCCGCATGGTGATGGCGTGCAAGGAGTCTGTTTTACAATATCTGGAAATATTTTGAAGATTCAATAGCACACAAGAGCAACAGCCGGAGCTTGAAAGCTTCTTTGCATTATGAGCGCGAAAATTTTGAAGTGGGTTGTTCTCGTGACGTAAGTTACAATTATTATTTTAATGTAGTTTAAATTAATTTTTATCTTATTAAATGAATTCAGTTAATTGAATAGCACATAAAGTTATCTTGTTTGCATAAATAAGATATGAACTGAGATATTTTTACAGAAAGTATTACCTTCTTCTTTTTGGACACAGAATCTGTATGCATCTCCAGTGAGTCCTGGGGGACAGTAACATGAAGGCAAATGGTTGACAACTTGGCAAATCCCGTTTGGTGCGCAAATGCCTGGGCATGGATCTTTGCAAGTATTCTGAATACATGCGAGGGTTGGACTACAATCGCTGTTAATAACACATTCTGGTCGACAGCCTTCATAGGGATTGCCAAAATAGTTTTCTATACATTTACAGGATCCGGCTCTGTTTCTTTCGCTACATTCAGCATTTAGACCACATGGTGAAGGTTCGCATGGTGATGAATATTCGATGACTGATTCTGTAATAATTAAAATATAATTATAATAGATGTATCATCTCTCAGATTTTTATTCGATAGATTATGTATTCTAGAATTAAAATAAATATTATTTACCTCTAATCGGATTACACGAAATAAGGGGGTCTCCGGTCTGTCCATAGGCACATGAGCAAATGAGTGCATGACTGACAACTTTACAGTCAGCGTTATAACCGCAACTTCCAGGACACGGATCTTTACATTTCTGGTTAACACATGCTAAATTACTGGGACACTCTGAGTTACTGACACATTCGGGACGACAGTTAGGCGGAGCTCCTGTGTAATCTGGTTGACAGGTACAAGATGGTGATTCTCCGAGTACCTTGCATACAGAGTAAGGTCCACATGGAGATGGTGTGCAGGGATCAATTGGTGGAGACAATACTGTAACTAAAATAACTTTATTTAAACCTGTAGATGAAAGAAAATATTAATAAGGTATTCAAAAGTAATCATTAAATTCACCTTCAGGAATACATCTTGAAAATGGATCTCCGGTGTATTTTGGAGGACACGAACAAATTGGATTGTGATTAACGACTTCGCATCTAGCGCCATATCCACAAGTACCTATACATGGATTAATACATTTCTGATTGTTGCAGGCTTCATTTGAAGGGCACTCGGCGCTGATGGTACATTCAGGTCGGCACGATGGTGGACTTCCAATAAACGTTGGTAAACAAGAGCACACGGCTTGATTGTTTATGGATCTACATTGACTGTTGGGTCCACACGGACTTGGGTTGCAAGGTTGTACTTGAATGACTAAAAAAAAATTTATACATTTTATAGCATACTCATATACGTATTAAATTTGAGTTACATTACACTATTTATAGGTATTTAATTGCACTTGTTAATTTTTAATCATTAATTTCAGTTTATTATGGTAGAATTTATTTTACATTTTAACTTACTTTCAATTCGATGGCACTCCGTAAACGCATTACCAGACATTCCTTGTGGGCAAGTGCATATCGGAATATGATTGTAAACATTGCATTCAGCATTCGGTGCACAAATCCCTGGACAAGGATTAATGCATTTGTTTCTAGAGCAAATCCTGTCAGGAGCGCATTCCGTATTACTTACGCATTCCGGTTTACAACCGAAATATGGATCTCCCGTATAGTCAGATATACAAGTGCAAATTCCGTTATTGCATTCCGCGTTATAACCACACGGAGATGGATTGCACGGATCTTGTGGTAGTTCATCTGTAATGAAACCATAAACGTAATCGAGATGTTTCGTACTATTGTATATTGAATAGAATAATGACAGAAGTATTTTTACCTTTTTCCGGAATAATTACTTGACAAAAAGTGAAAGGGTCTCCCGTGAAACCTTGAGAACAAGAACAGGCCGGAAGGTGATTAAATACTGTGCAAACAGCGTTTTGGCCGCAGCTGCCAGGACAAGGGTCTCGGCACTTCATGTTGATGCACGCCATGTTTGACGGACAGTCTTGATTTATTGCACATTCTGGACGACAATTCGGAGGAAGACCTTGGAAGTTGGGTAAGCAGGTACATGATGGCGCACCATTGACATTGCGACAAATTGCATTCTCTCCACAAGGGCTGGGTACACAAGGATCACTTGGAGGTTCTGGTGTGTAATGTACTGGAGCTATAATTTAAAAAAAATATTGTATTTTTATTATTGCATGTTTTGTTCTAGTAGAAAAACAAATTGATTACAATATGATTAACCTTCACTGTAAATACTTACGTAATGGATAGCAACGAGTGAATGGATCGCCTGTAAATCCAGCTCCACACGTACAAATAGGGCTATGTGTTATAACTCTGCACTCCGTGTTCGTTCCGCAATGACCAGGGCATGGATCTGTACATTTTTGATTAATACAGGCTTTATCTGATGGGCATTCTGAGCTAACTGTACATTCTGGTCTGCAGCCTGGAGGTGAACCGATGTAATTTGGCATACACGAGCATGCACTTTGACCGTTTGCTGGACGACACACACTATTCGGCCCACATGGATTTGGAACACAAGGTGTAATTTTTTCTGGTAATTCGTCTGAAATAAAATAAATAGATAGGTATATTCGCCATTGTAAACTCAGTCGGTATAATTTGTCTTTACAGACGTTGGTAACTAGCTGGATTGGATTACCACTTCAAAAATAAGCGGTAAATAAATTACATTATTTCACGGTAGATACCAACCTCTTAAAATATTGCATCTTTGGTATGGATCCCCAGTGTAACCGGGTGGACAAGAACATGTTGGTAAATGGTTTACAACACCACACATGGCCATGGGTCCGCAGGTTCCTGGACATGGGTCTTGGCATTTATTGCGGATGCAACTTTTACTCGGTGGGCAGTCTGTATTAATAGTACATTCTGGGCGACATCCTTCGTACGGATTACCGACGTAATCTGGCAGACAGCTACACGACCCGGCCCTATTTTGTTCTCTACACTCAGCGTTAGGCCCACAAGGGGAAGGAATACAAGGCGTGGATTGTTCCGGAACGATATCTTGCTCAATATAACAGCTTGTGAATGGATCGCCGGTATATTCAGAATTGCAGAAACACGTCGGAGTATGACTTATCACTCGACATTGTGCGTTAACGCCACAAGAGTTTATGCAAGGATCAATACATTTCTGGTTTATGCAGGCTCTATTTGATGGACATTCGTTATTAGTGGAGCACTCCGGCCTACAATATGGCGGAGATCCGAAGAAATTGGGCATACAGGAGCATGATGGCGTTCCCGATTGGTCTTTACAAATAGCGTTAGCACCGCATGGCGAAGGATTACACGGCGTTACATCTTCAAGTGGAGCTCCTGAAAGTATTTTTTTATGAAAAACTATCTTGCTACTTATATTTGAATGCTAAATAAATTATCAAAAATCACTCCAAAAACTACTAGAAAATACAAATTATTTTTATAGGATTAATAGTACAATTTCGTTAATTTAGTAAAATTACTTACTATACGGAACACATCTAGTAAAAGGATCTCCAGTGAACTTAGGTGGGCAGATACAAATCGGATTGTGTTTTACAACTTCGCATTTGGCGTCGATGCCGCACGTTCCACTGCATGGATTGATACACTTTTGATTGCTGCAAGCTTTGTTGAGAGGACAATCAGAACTCACAACACACTCTGGGCGACAAAGTGGTGGGCTTCCAATGTAACCCGGTACACAAGTACAAACGGCTTGGCCATTTACTTCCCGACATTGACTGTTTGGTCCACATGGTGATGGTAGACAAGGGTTAGTTACAACTGGTACTGTAAGATAAAATAATAGCAATACAGATTATACAATCGAAATTTAAGTAAAAATAAAAATAAAAAAAAAATATGTAATGTTTCCAATAAATATAAATTATACCATAATAACCCCGGTCGTACCTCGTATAACTTCACAGGCGTAAAAAGCGTTGCCTGTCATTCGTTGAGGGCAACTACACATAGGAACGTGATTTATTACATCACAGTTGGCATTTTGAGCACATGTGCCAATGCAGGGGTCGATACACTTATTTTTAACGCAGGCGCGGTCTCTTGCGCAATCGCTACTTAGAACACACTCAGGTCGACACCCAACGTAAGGATCTCCTTGATGTTCTTCAACGCAGGAGCAGACACCATCTCTACATATAGCGTTAGAACCACACGGAGATGGGTTACATTTGTCGATTTCATCCAATTCTGAAAAAAGAAAATTGATGCGACTTTTAATTAATAAGTATATATGTTTATGTTGCAATTTATACATATAGAATTCTTTGTCCTAAATAACTGGCTGACAGATCAACGCACAGCCTAAACCGCTGATCGTAGATACCTGAAACTTGGAGCGTATGTTCTTTGTATGACGTAGGCATCCGATAAGATTTCTTAGCCCAATTTACTATATTTTTATTTTTAGGGCTGTCCACGTGGAGGAAGTCACGGTGATAAGTTAAAATATTAAAAGAGAAATAAAAATCTTATAACTTTTTTTATTATCTTAACACTCACCAGGTATTGGTCTTGGCGTGCAAATGGTAAAAGCATCCCCAGTATAGCCTTCTGGACAAGTGCAGATGGGTATATGCCTTGACACTGTGCATAATGCGGCAATACCGCAGGATCCTTGGCAAGGATCTTGACATTTTTGATGGATACAAGCTTGAGATGTTGGACATTCCGCATTCAGTACACATTCTGGTTTACAATTTGGAGGATTGCCTATGTAATTTGGCATACAACTGCATGAAGGCACACTGCCTGTCTCCTGGCAAATTGAATTTGGTCCACAAGGTGAGGGAACGCATGGATTTCTGTATGGTTCTAAGACCGCATTCGAAACAGGTGCTGAAAGAAGCAGAAATGAGTTCAAAGATATTCTATAAAATATGCTTCATAAATACATTTAAACAAAGTAAGTTATATAACTTTGTGCAGGACTTACGTGGAATGGGGTTGCATCGCGTAAATGGATCACCGGTGTACCTAAGTTTACAGTTACATATTGGGCTGTGGTTGATTACCCTACACTCAGCATTTGAACCACATGCATCGATGCATGGATCCTGACATTTTTGGTTTATACATGCTTTGTCTCTTGGGCATTCGGTACTAACAACACATTCCGGATGACAACTTGGGGGTACACCGATATAATTGGGCATACAAGAACACACTGCTTGCTTATTTACTTCTTGACAACGGCTATTTGGGCCACAAGGGTTTGGTTGACAGACATCTTTTGGTGTTTCTGACACAACTGAAATATAAAATGATTAAATAAACTGATTATAAGTAGTGCCATAAAAATGTAGGCTCTCAAAAGATAAATGAACTTTATCTCAATATTCTACATTTCTGTAACATTACAATATAATAATTAGCTAACCTTCTAGATTGCAGTAACGGAATGGATCGCCTGAATAACCACGATTACATGAACATAATGGTGCGTGGTTAACCACTTGGCATACAGCGTTAGGTGCACAAGCACCTGGGCACGGGTCTCGACATTTGCTTTGTAGACAAGCTCGATTCGACGGACAATCAGTGTTGATGACGCACTCTGGTCTACACCCTTCATAAGGATTTCCATAATAATCTGGTAAGCAAGTGCAAGATCCAGCATTGTTAAATTCCTTGCAGATGGCATTTGCTCCACAAGGAGAAGGCTGACAAGGAGTTGTTACTTCTTGCAGTATTTCGATTCTGTGGCATTCTATGAATGGGTTACCAGTATATTCATATAAGCATGAGCAAGAAGGGGAATGACTTATGACGTGGCATTCCGTACTGGAGCCACACGAGCCTATACAGGGATCGACACATTTTTGGTTTATACAGGCACGGTGTGTTGGACATTCAGAATTACTTATACATTCTGGTTTACAGTAAGGTGGAGATCCTGTGTATTCTTCCATACACGAACAAACTGGAGAGCCAAGAGTTTCTTTGCATACCGAATTAGGTCCGCAAGGTGAAGGTATACATGGATTCGTAACTTCCGGTGTAAATTCTTGTAGAATACATCTACTGAAAGGATTTCCAGTGTGAGATGGAGGACAAGAACATATAGGATTGTGATTAATTACTTGACATTTTGCGCCTATACCACATGCCCCTTGACAGGGTTTAATACACTTTCTATTGCTACATGCTTCATCCGGTGAGCAATCTGTGCTTACAATACATTCTGGCCTGCATGACGGTGGGCTTCCAATAAAACCGGTTAAGCATGAACATATTGCTTGTCCATTTATTTCTCGACATTGACTATTTGGTCCGCATGGACTTGGTTGACAAGGTTGAACATTCTCAACTGTAATTTAGGAATTTTAATATTAGATATATTTATTATACATTTATTGTATTATATAATTAAAAATCAAATATTATAAATAATTAAAAATACTGATTTAAAAGAAAGAAAGATTTAACTTATTTTTACCTTCAACATTGGTGCACTGAACAAATGAATTTCCAGTCATCCGCTCTGGGCATCTACACATTGGCACGTGATTTATAACTTCGCATATTGCATTACTTGCGCAAACACCGCTGCTGCAGGGATCAACACATTTATTTCGCAAACACGCTTTGTTTTGTGGACAGTCTGAACTTAATGTACATTCTGGACGACATTCAAAGTATGGGTCCCCTCGATATTCTGGGAAGCACGTACATTCTCCTCCACGGCAAATTGCATTAGAACCACATGGAGATGGATTGCATGGATCTATTTCATCTTGAGGGGCTTCTGTTAATTAAAAAATAATAATTTTTCAAATGCTTTGATGGAAAAAAGAAATACAAATTAACTTATAGTAATGAATCAATAATACACGTATATTACAATCAAAAATGTTTTTACCTTGTAGTTTGCATTCAGTAAATGCGTCGCCAGCAAAATTGTCAAGACAGGTACAAATTGGAATGTGGTTTTTAACAGAACATTGAGCGTTGATGCCACATGATCCAGGACATGGGTCTTTACATTTCTGGTTTATACAAGCCATATTACTGGGGCAGTCGGAATTAATAACGCATTCTGGTCGACATCCGGGAGGTGCACCAATATAAGAAGGCTGACAAGTGCATGATGGAATTCCATTTATTTCTTTACATTCACTGAACGGCCCGCATGGTGATGGGAGACAAGGGTTTGTAGGTGGTCTAACTTCTACAGCTGAAGTTACAATTTGGTAACACCTGTTGAATGGATCCCCAGTGTATCGCGGCATGCAAGTACAAATTGGACTATGGTTAACTACAACACATTTAGTATTTTGTCCGCACTGTCCAATACAAGGATCAACACATTTTTGTGCAACGCATGCCCTATTGGTCGGACATTCTGCACTTATGATACATTCTGGTTTGCAGTTGGGAGGTGCACCGCGGTACTCGGGCATGCAAG
>DWQK01002877.1:0-12384 GCA_018231225.1 Noctuana stator | reverse complement strand
TTTTGTAAAAATTTTTTTTTATTATGTAATATATGTTACAACCTAGTAAAAGGATTTGAAAGGTCAACACTGCTGACCAGACACTTCCTCTACATTCCATTTAAAATCTACAATTATGAAAGTTAAAGTTTATGCTAATAAAATGCAATTTGCTTTGTAGGTCGACAGTGAATAGTTTAGGTAGGAGTCTGCAGAAGAGCTGCATGTTTTAACTTTCTAATTTTTATGGCACTTGTTTGGCAACTTTTAGGGTTTAGAAATGTGAACTAGTATACAGCTTAAACGTGATATCTTTAAATTCATATTGTGTGACCAAATTCTAACTATCCAAAGGGTCTTCTGAACTCTTCTCTAAAATGATATAAACAATGTACATACATTTTGTTTCTATGTATGAAATATATTTCTGAAAATATCACTAAACTAAAATTAAAATAAGAATGGTTGACAGTCATGGTAATTACAGACAGAATCAATGTAATGACTTCTACAGTCTAAGACCTTCAAGTATTTGTTTTGTTACAAATAATATCTGTTTAAGATTTTATTATACGTAATATGTGTTTTTTTGTTTTAGGCACACCAGACAATACTCTCCGCATGTTCCCCATATTTTGAAAGCATATTTTTGCAAAACTCACACCCACACCCAATTATATTCCTGAAAGATGTGCGGTTTTCAGAGATGAAGTCACTTTTAGATTTCATGTATAAGGTAAAGTACCAAACTTTTGCTTTTTAAATTAAGCCTCTTTTATTAATTTGGAACTTTATTGTAAATTTCATTTTCAGGGTGAGGTTAATGTTGGCCAAAATATGCTACCTATGTTCCTAAAGACTGCTGAAAGTTTACAAGTAAGGGGTTTGACAGAAAACAATACATTAAATCCTAAGGTGAGTAATAAAATGAAATTACATACGCATGCAAATTTCAGCTCAATTGGAAATTGTTGATTTCACAGAGACAAGAAAAAAAGAAAATAAATATAATCTTGTCAAACTTTGATTTACAATAGTATAAAACTAGTTTTTATAAGAAAGATAGTGGAAAGTCTGGCAAAAGGCAATCAAATAGCGTAAAATATAAATAATATAGGAATCAAATAATCAATTGCAAGTTTAATTTTGTTATGAACCAATTACAGTTGTCAGTGTACAAAATCCTATCAATACAATATTCTATCAATATAAACAAGTAAAATATATTGTAATTTTATTGACAAAAAAAGCAAAGTATTTGTTGATTAAATCAATATTTGTAAAATTAGGAGAAATTCTTAAAAAGCTTGTCACACTTGTCTTGTCAACAGTCCTTCAGGAGTCCTTCATTTAAAACCGCACTGGTCCATCATCTTATATTATTTTAAAAATTAATAAATTATGAAAATAACAATAAAATATGTGAACATAATTTTATATTCATGGAAAAAAATAAAGGTTGGTTTTGGAAATCAAATAATTTAGTATGAAATAAATACACTTATTTTGTCAAAATACATAGGTAGATCTAAATTTCTACTTGTAAAGTCTTTAACGCTAATGCTTTATTATGGTATTTATAATCCTACTTCACGTTTAATTTTATCATTCACAACACTGTATCATGGTAACTATCAAAAATCTCAGTGCAATGAACATTGCTAAAGTATAAAATATTATAATATACTTATTTAAAAAGCCATTATTAATGAGGAAGCTTGGTTTTGTAATATTAGCCAATATATTGTTTCTGTAAAAAGGCCTTCGTGAACTTCAAAACGAGTTACATAACTCCTTAAAATAATAATGACTTGAGTGTTATATTTAAGAATGTCAAGGTAACAAAGGGTACTTTAATGTCTTAAATGCTTAATATAATTATTATTTTCAACTAATGATTTTTAAATGTTTTATGCACTCTGTACAAGCATTTAAGAGTATACTCAAAGGTAAATAAATGTAATAAACAGGTATTTTCCAACTATAAACAAGTGGGATATTGGGAGCATCGAAAAACCGCTACGCTCGTATAGCGGCCCCCGATACCGCACGATTAACTTTCTTATTTAATGATTTAATTTCACCGTCATGATTCTATATTCGTTTGAACTATGCAAACGTCTTCTCGTGCACCCTTGATAACAGAATAGACTAGTTTGTAGTAACCGGTTACGTATAAAGACTCATGTTACTCGATGTCTTACTCAAAGTTTTGGGTTACTTTAAATTTCACACGTTTATAGTTTTTTTGTTTCATAAACTTTGGCATTCATTTAAAATTAGATAGGTATATCAGTTATTCGAAGATAGTCTACACTTTCTTAACATTTTATACTAGGTAGCGTTGCGTATCAAATTCTTAAACATAATCGAAATCATAATTAGGCATGTTATACTTTTGTTTAAAAATACAACTGTATTGTAGTTGTATGTAGTTATTGTAATATTTGGCCGAAGTTGTGTACTCGTAGGTTACTGAAATATAAGCGGACTTTATATTGATCTACATTTTTATTCTTTACTAACTTCACTGAACGTGTGATATGTAAAGAATCAAAGATTTCAATCTTTGTTAAGTTTTAAGTTAAAATTATGCAATAATTTCTTTGTACTCCTTGATGAATCTATTTTACATAGAGTAGTATGAAGACCTGGTGTTAATATGCATTACATGTCACTGTTTGTATAACGGGATGTTCTCAGTCGGAGGAGAGATCGACGCCGTCCGTGAGCGCAGAGAACCTATCTTCGCGCGCGGAGTCCTTTGCCACACCTCCCGCGGCGCACAACGCGGGCACGCCGCTGCCGGCTCCGCAGCCACCCGCGATGCCGCCGCACCTCCCGCTGCCGCCGGAAAAGAGACGCAGAAAGAACTCCGCCCTCCCTAGGGAAGACATCGAAATTCCTTACCGTCACTATGAGGTACAAAGTTTTCATAATAGATATGCAATTCTGCGAATTAAATCTGTTTACTCTTTTATTTTCTATTTTTATTCTTAACACTTCAATTTATTTATGTGTAATATGAATTTTTATTTTATTAATAACAAAAATACTGGAGTCGAACTGGTTTTATGACTGAACGTAGGGGGCGTTTCTGCAGGCGCACGTAAAGGGTGGCAAGGGGGGCTCGACGGGTTCGGGGTCGGAGCCGTCGACGCCGCCGCCGGCGCACACGCCGGTGCGCGCGGCCCGCTCGCCCGCGCACACGGCGCACACGCCGCTCGTGAAGCAGGAGCCCGACTCGCCGTACGCGCACGCGCCGCACGCCACTCTCTCCTCGCTCGCCTCGCACGCGCCGCATCACCAGCAGCACTCGCAGCACCAGCAGCAATCCTTCGAACAGACTCATTTGCCGGTCAGTGCCAACTACCCTCTTCATTTTACGTTATGCAGTGTAGACTGCATAACGTAAAATGTAATTACAGCTTCCTCTAGCCTATAATAATATTATATCTCAATCGCGCACAAAGGTTTCACAATCACAAACTTTTTTTTCTTTACTTAATACGAGGGTGATCTTTTTCATCTTATGTTATCATGACAAAACTAACTTACTCATTTGTTACATTAATTAAACACTAATTAACAGGAAGGAAGGGATCTGCCTGATAATTTGTATCATAATTATAGCGCGTTTGTTTAAAAATCGCATAGTTAGTAGATCATTTCCTTCTCTGTTGGCAGACTGTCAATTGGCTACAAGTGGTGGAAGAAGGAAATTACAGCAAAATTAATCCAACCGATATCAGCACGCAATCTAATAAAACTTTAGTGTCAATGATTCTGTTACCATCTACCTCATCCACAAAATCTATATCAACGCCAATTTCTGAAACATCTGATATAAAGAGGGTGAGCTGATTTCGTCTATATCCATGGCTATCCAGGAACTATATCCATGGATTGATCACGATAGAAAGAAAAATATAATGTATTGTCGTTATTGTCGAAAGTGGTCTCACAAGCTCAATACACATAGAACGTCGTTTGTTGAAGGCAACACCAACTTTAGGCTAGAAATAATAAATCGTCATAATAAAAGTAAATCACATAAATTTTGTGAAGAACATTACTTTATTTATATTCCATCAATGTACCACAATAAAGCATTTTGATTTGTTTATTGAAATTTATATTATTATTAATCTTTAATTAAAAGCTGTACCTGTTGGAATTTAAATTAAAGATGGTCTGGTCGCCTTTTATAAAGGCCACACTATAATATGTTAATAAATTATTTATCTTAGAAATACTTTTTAAATAAAATGTATACTGTAACTGGCATAAACCGTTTAATAATTTCAGGGAATGGGAGGAGCTGATATGGCTTCAATGTTAAGCCAACACAATGAATGTAACGAGAGCGAACCCCTGATTCAGACACACCCTGATCAAACCGACACCATTGATGGTGAGTTTAATTACATTTATATAACAGATACTGCGGCCACCATTACCATTTGAACTTTATAATTGCAAGCTTTTCCATGTTATCTTTCTTTGTTGTAATTATTGAGGTGGTGATCAGTAACTGTTAAGCAGAAATTAAATCTTTATATAATCAAGGTTATCACACGATTAAACCCTGCTTTCATATATTTTATGTATTCGTTTCTTGAGGGCTCTTTGCATCGTATAACTTTGATTAAATAAAATTGGCGAATTTTTAGGTGTTAGTAACTATTTCGTAATATGGGTTCGCTTTGATTCACACAATCATAATAAAAATATCAAAGAATGAAGTGTACATATAATTTAATTAAATACGTCCTAATAAATATGTATATGAAATTTCCCTATTCCTTGATATTTTAAGCTGCACATATATTAAAGCGCATGTTGCAACACTAAAAAGCATGACATCAGTATAGTGGCTTCTTATTTTTTTTTTTTTATTTGCCTCAATCATTCATTAACGCTTTTTAATTTTAATTTCTCATTATGCTTTTATTGTAATGTATTTTTCTGTATTTTGAAGAAATCGGTGTCAGGAATAATTTTTATTCTTAAATGATTTGGCGCCCCCTGAGGGACATAGGTCGTGCAAAAATAATGTTATTTTCCATATAAAATCAGTTTGTAAGTTTCGGATTAGGATTTGCATGTAAAATGATCCAATTGATACTTAATTAAAATGGATATCAGGTTTGGCGAGAATGCCTAGACATATTTTTAAGCACATAGCATGAAAAAATCGAAATATTTGAAAAGTGAAGGAAAAACTCCATATGTATATTACAGGTGAAAATTATGGCGTTGATGAAAACTGTAGGGGAACACACTGCCAGAACATAGCAAATATTGAAAACATAGTCAAAGGTTTTAAAATAGGATTAAATCAAAAGTCATATAGTGGCCCTATGTCATGTTCCATATGCGGTAAACACGTCAGCAATATAAAAAAGCACATGAAATCTCATAATCCGGAGCAGCATAAGTGTCCCCTCTGCCCTATCACCCTGACCAGGGCTGATAACTTGAAAAGACATCTCCGCATGAAACATTGTCATGTTCTACGATCTAGCAATTTATCAAATATACAAACACAATGTTAAGGGATTCTATAGGTTATGTAGTTTCTTTAATTAGTTTTATCATAGGGACAATACTGTAATCCGTTACACTTTGTCATTTTTCAAACATCGGTGTGTATTACTATTAAAGACCAAAACAATTAACCCATATGATGCTTGTTCATTGTTCTAACAAATACCATTTTGTAATTTTATTAGAAATAAGGTGTGGTGTGTGTTTTGTTTTATTATGGTTGAGTGTTACAATGCTATTAAAAAGGGCTAGTCTAACATTTGTTCTCGATATGGCAGCACTTCTTCTGCATTTAATATTAAATCACAGAAAAATTGTAAAATCAATTATTGTTGGCTCCAAGAACAGTATTTCAAAGCTGTTACACAAATATAAAAACAGTATGGAGACTCATTCATCTCACAAGACTGTCCAAAATTTTCTGTGATAATAAGTTCTTAGTAGATTTAATATAGAGGTGGAAGGCTAACAGTTGCTTTTTGTAAACAATGCAAATGTTAAATGTTTTTTGTAATCGAGTCGATTAAAAATCACTATACGATTTTGAAATTTAAGTGATTATTAACTTATCTTGTTTTCTCTAAAAAAATCAAAGAATTTGCTCATACAGTAAGTGCTGGCTTTACACCTTATAATGAAAGTGAAAATCTTATGTTGTGTATTTTGATCATTCATTTAAAATTATTTAAATATTTTTTTTTTAATAAATACTTTTCAATTACATAATATGAATTACATTTTACTAGATTTTCGCTTTTAAACTAACAGTTATGTATAATGAAAATAAACAACATTTACAATTTCCACAATATAGGTTGTATAATTTTTAACGTGTGTACATAATAATCAACTGGCAGTATTTCTTTTTTGTAAGTGGGAGTCGTTTGTCATATACCTTTAACACTATTTTAAGTTAAATTACATATTAATCTTGAACTTAAAACAGATGATACAATATCTATTATGCCTGCAAGAGCTATGTCGATTAATTTTTCTGTTAAGGTGTATATGAAATCCGATCCAAATATGAAATTAACATAAAATTAATGATCTCTTAGGATACCTTTTAGTCATGTATAAAGGTAACATTACTCATCTTTAGAGTAAAAGACTGATATTTCTAATGTATTTTAAGGAAAATTTCTTTTTAATATTACTAATATTAACTTATTTTCCTCTACTCAACTATTAATTACAATTTAGTTTTTACCTGAATCTATCGTTAAAATGTGTGTTCGTTGCAAATATATTTCTTTTATTTACTTTTTTTCTTTTTCATTTTCATCCTATCTCCATGCTTTCTTTATATAAGGCAGACCTATATCTCAAAAAAAAACGCAATTTGTATACTGGCTTGGTGACAGTTTCAATGACATTTCATGCAATTATTAACGCTGACCAATAACAAACACCATTTCTTCGATTTCATCGTCTCATTTTATGCATGAAGATCTACTGAACTTTCATTAATTTTGTAACAAGTTCTTTAAAATTCTGTTCTAATAACTTCTCAACTTTCTTTCTCGTTGATAAACGCTTTTAATTAATAGTTCTAGGAAGAGCATAATAGCATAGAGTAAATAATTAATTTATCTAAGCTTTAGTATACATATAGTGCTAATTTACCTACTGAAGACGTTCTAGTCAGCCCTTTTTACTCTGCTCTTCTTTACAATTACAGTAGAACTTGGAATAAATCAGTACTTTTCAAACATTGCGACTTGATAATAGTTAGTTTGTAGCTTAAAAACATTACTAATTAAAGTTACCAAATATTACTTTATTCTTGGTTATTTAAATTATCATATCGAGGTTCTACTGTGATGTTTTATTTTTGAGTATTTTAATACGATTAGGCCTGCCATGTTTAGTTTCTGCAAATTGCTGCAGATTTACTATCTGTGTTTCTTAGAATTCAGTAAGATGTCGGCACATGTATATGCGCCAATTTTTAAACGATTTGTATGTACTTAACGAATCGCCCAATGCATCTCTACGTTTGCGCCGGTTACCGCATACACGACAGTTAGACGTGATGCACCGGTGTTAGGACACCAGAAGCGTGAGAGCTGCATTGGGGGAGAATGAAAAAGGGTGTGGTGTGACGGGTCGCTGGTTGCAGGCTCGAAGGGCTGGCACATGCGGCTGACGTTCGAGCGAGTGACGGGCGCGCTGAACCTGCACCGCTGCAAGCTGTGCGGCAAAGTCGTGACGCACATAAGAAACCATTATCACGTACATTTTCCTGGACGGTTCGAATGCCCGCTGTGTCGCGCGACGTACACTAGGTCCGACAACCTGCGCACGCACTGCAAGTTCAAGCACCCCGCGTACAACCCGGACACGCGCAAGTTCGAGCCGCCGGCGCTGCCCGCGGCGGGCGCGCCGCTCGCGCCGCACGCGCCGCACGCCCCGCACGCGCCGCACGCGCAGCACGCGCCGCTCTTCACCAACCACCTGGACGCGGCCTTCGATTGATTGTCCGTCTACTGGCTCGGCCTCGACGCTCCGTGAGCGCGCCCGACCCAGCGGACTGTCCTCGTTGATGTGTCAAAAATTTAATGGACCGTTTCGCGTCGATACTATTTCCTACTTAGGATTAAGCTGAAGTGCTATTACTTAAGTGGGCCTTACTATTGAGTTCTTAACGTAGCCCCCGACGGGCGATTCGTTTTAGTATTGTCTCGGTTGTGCATTTGACTTGCCCCAGTGTGACCTTGTATAAGATTCCGCGTAAGGAAATTTGAAACTAGTAATATTCCGCATGAAAATGTAAACCTTTAAGTCGACGTTACTAAAGTTATGACTCGAAGGGTATGTAAGTAGGTAAGCAAATTTTTTTTCTATACCAATCGCTATACGGGAACGGGCAAAAGCAATAATATGATGTTAATTTTATTACCATATTATTTTTTTATATTGTATCGATAGAAGTCTTAAGCTATTTAAGAATATACACTTATATTGAGTAGCGGTGCGACCGCGAAGTGATGCTGGCTATTAACGGTTGCCCCCAATCGGGCCTACGTTTCTTGTTATATTTATTCGTTAGATAGGAAATTTTAAGTTTCCTGTAGCTAATTGTATTTATGTTATTAAATCCTATGGGTGGTGCGGAACGACATCTGAATGGGAACAGGTTATTGAGGACTGGCAAGAGATTGTGATCTGTCGTTGGTCAACGACATATAAATATTGACTGAATCTCAGTGTAGATGCATTTGTAACTCTATGAGGCCTTTGCAAGATGGATAATTATTAAGGATTTGTGATGTATTAACGGATAGCGCCTAAGGAAACATACGAAAAGATTTTTATACTAGACTAGTTGATCTATTTACGGAGATTGTTTTTTATACTTAGATATATTCTATTGTCTGATTTAAATAATTTTATATAATTTATATAATTATGTAATTTGATTTATTAGTGTTGTTTGTTTTTATTGATTCATCATATTACAGTAACAATGATTTCATTTTATATTCAGTTGACGATTAGGTATATGTTAAGATGTTTTATTATTTTATCGTTGGTAGGTGTTTAGTTGTCGTATGGCGCCGCGGCCGCGCGCCCTCAGATCCTTGAGATCGGTGCTTGGGGTCAAGGACCTCTTTCAATTATTTTAGATAGTAACGACTCGAGGTTGCGCATTTAGTTTACTAATATTGGCATCTACGATTGGGACTAACCTAGCGTTTATGTATGTAATTTTCAATTAAGATTTAAGATTGTTACATTTTTAGCTAAACACTTTAGAGTGGTACGGTAACTGAAATGTGATAAAATGGAATGGTGCTAGAACCAGAGTGTTAACACGCTACGATTCGACTCCTATTGTAATATTAATGTTTTAACGATTAGTTACTTTGCTTAAATGTAAGGCATCTAGCATCCAGAGGTCGCATCTGTCTGGTCAACGGGTAATATACACAAACGTCGTTACACACCTAGAGATTACAGTATCACTCGAGATTTTACCTTGATTTTTCATACCCTTTCAAATTTACTAATGTATCTAGAATGATAAGACACCATTTGTAAGAAGTCGATTAACCTACGAACACCGTAAAAATGTTCGTCGACGGTCCCAGTAATGACCGCATCCAAATAACAAATCCGTGATCGTTTCCCATATCGTCTAAGTTGTGGCATTAGTGCTGTTTAGTAGCTGTGAACATGCAATTCACTTGTGCAATTTTTTAAAATAGTCATAACTCATACTAGATTTATACAATTGTCTATTGAATATGGGAGCCCACTTACACTCAAGCTCCTACGTTCCTTTTAGAATACATAATATAGTCACCAAACATTCTTCCACAAAGATTTATATTTACTTTTAAGAATATTTAAAGATTTTTATATCGTATCGTACATAATAAAGTGGGCGCTTATTATTTGATAGCATTTCATACTCAGTGCAATATTACTAGTTATTTAATTACGTAACCAAACTAAAGGATATTTTAAAATAATTAATGACTTTGAAAGAGAGTAACTACCTAATTGTATTTACATAAGTGACTACTCCTAATTTCTATTTCTACCTAGTGAAAGCAGTTTGGGTTACGGCGATGTACAGGTTTTATAGCTGGTAATATTAAGGATTTAGCTTGTTTACCTCTGCCAATCGTAATAGTTATGTACTGTTTAATAATTTATTGTCGCGCAAGTATGTCGATTGTTGAATAGATCATAGCTATCCAGTCCGGTTGTCTGCCGCGTCAGGCGCTTCAGTCGCTTCATCTAATCTTCAATGCATTTTTGTATATTACTATCACTCGAGACCAATTTTTAAATATTGAATTTGCTATAGCAAATTGATTGATTAGTAATATAGAATTTTATTTAGATATTTTAGGTTAGGATACTATGATAGTGTCTGGCCAGAATATTTTGGAGTATCACATCGTTTGGCTCAGAAAATATCTCCCTTTGATCTCTTTTCAGCTTTCAAAAAGTGTGCAACTTAATAATTATACGGTGACCGCGTATTCGGACTTAATGAAAGCTAACTTTATGCCATATGTAATTTACACATAAGGTTAACGAATTACTAAATTTAGCGTAATGGAAATGAGGTCTTGCGGACCTAGTCACTTATTTGGCCAATCTTATTAAATATTCCAATTTATTGTATATTAAAAATTAAACTATAATGAAATTTACCATAATATCACAAAAATGTGATCTTATAATTTAAAATCAATGGAGTGCAGGATGAGCTTTATGGTTGTATTCAGGATAGCGATGGTCTAGTTATGTTTATTTTGTTTCTTCTTTAACATTAGCCAATTTGTTATAGTGTCGTGTATCACAATAGTGTATTACTAATAGGTAGGGGGTGTCAAATCGTATACCTAACAACTGACAATCAGTTTTGTTATATTTTTACATGAATTTTATGGACGACTTATTGTTTATGAATATTTTTAATGTCTTGGTTTGATGCCTCCGTTAAAAGTTTAATTTTAATAGTTTTTTTTTTGTTTTATGCAAGCAGTTAATGCAATTTTTATTTTTCACATTGTTTGATGTTATGTAATGCAATTTTAACATGTTGCAAACTCCTGCATTTATCTGTTGTATTTATTACTAATTTTTACATTAAATTGTGGTATGTTACAATTCGTGTAGTTTCAGTTGTGCGTGTCACGCGCTCTATCCCCATTTGCAAACTGTTACGTATTACCTTACACGAACGCTCGGCAGCCGACGCCTGTTACACGTTTGCCGATAGTGTTCGACCACAGCAATGCTTCTAGTCGAATCTATTCTATACAGAAAACGTTATGAGTAATTTATTACTATATAACTATAAATCATTTAATAATACTGAAAATAATCAAAAATACTACATAAAAGTTTTAAATTTTATCTGGAAGGATTGCTGATATGTGGAGTATTACATATACATAAATAAAGTAGTTTTTTGGATTTGAATATGCATAAAATATATATGTGGAACTACATGTTGCAATGTCATTGTATTTATATTGCGTAGCAAATGCGTGTTAGTGCCAGCGGCTGCTGTTATCCAGCTTGAAAAATACGTCTTGACATCACATCATGATATCTCTGAGCCAATATAGAAAATTTCCAGTTTATTTACTGTTTTTGTCAAAATTGTAATTTTTAAATGTTTTAACTTGAAAGAAATAGTAAAAATCTAAGGCTCTGATGTACCTACCCTAGCTGTTGTAAAATAAATTTTAAGCAATCATCACGACCACAAATAAATAACGGAAATTCCCAAAACATAAAAGATTAATGATGAAAAATCATTTCACTAGCCGTGCAACAGTGCTCCAATTTAGCCGCAAAGAGCCGATGTAGAGGCTGGCGGTGGAAGGTAGAGGGCGGTGACGGGCATCGCGGGTTGGTTACAGAGCGCGCGCACGGAGCGCACGCGGCGCATGTGGCGCACGCGGCGGCGCCGCAGTTCTCGTACCACAGCATGTTCGTGGCGGCGGCCGAGAGCGCGGCGCTGTGGCGCTGCAAGTCGTGCGGCAAGGAGGTCTCCAACCGCTGGCACCACTTCCACTCGCACACGGCGCAGCGCTCGCTGTGCCCCTACTGCCCCGCTACCTACAGCCGCATCGACACGCTGCGCTCGCACCTGCGCCTCAAGCACGCCGCGCTTCTACTCAAGCACTAACTGTCCTCCCCGACACGCGACCGCCCGACTACCCGACCACCCGCCGCAACTCACCGATGCCACCCGACCCTGCAGTCTTGTTGCGGCGCTTATCGGATTTAGGTCACGGGTATTGACAGCTGAGTACCTACATACAGTACTCGTACATTTCCGTTCTTGGACGTGCATATTTCTGTTACAAGTGTACGTACCTA
>DWQK01002876.1:0-12384 GCA_018231225.1 Noctuana stator | reverse complement strand
TTCTTGAGATAAGCCATTACGGAGTCCTGGAGCTCCGTATTCCTGGGACAGAGTCGACAGACCAGAGCGAGCGTTGGGAACGCCATACTGTTGTGAAAGCCCACTTCTGCCACTTGAAGCATAGCCCTGATTGGATGAAAGAGATCGTTGAAGGTCATCGTGGCTATGACCAGAGCCAGATAGGGCGGATGAATAGCTATCTCTGTAATTAAAAGAAGGGTTTTTAATGGTGCATACCTACCGTTAAAAACTGTATAGCTATATCTTATTAGGGTAATATTACTTACCCAACTGGTGGTTCTGCCAAGGAATAGGCGAGGAGATTTAAAAGTATAAATATCTGGAACAAATATGACGAAATATGAATAAAAATATTATATTTAAATGCATAATATGCATTTCCCATGCTACATAGCTTTCGAAAAATAACAACTGTTTAATAAAATAAATTTAGAACTGGTTAAAGTAATTTTGTCTAACCTTCATAATGTAGGCTCAGGAATCCTTTCTGAAACAAATAAGCAATTTTCATTTGAAATTGAGATTAAATAGATAGTCCAGACAACCTAAAGAAAGTGGCTTGAAACAGTTGGATGCGGTGGGCAGAGGACCATGTGTTGACGTTCCCTGGAGGAGCCTTATCTCCAACAATGCCGAGACACGGCCTGATGATGTAGGCAGTGAGTCTTAGTGTTCAGTGACGTAACTAGCACTACTGGCACCGGGAAATTTGAGGGTGTCACCGTAAGCAAGGATTTAGATAGACGGGGATGGATCCTGACTCAACAGCCACTACAACCAATTTGATCTATTGTAGCTGAAGCAAGGTCTCATTAACAACTAAATGTTGCATTTATTGGATTTGTCACAAATTAAAAAAAATTGCTTTGTTGTCTTTGCATTGTGACTATGTTTCTATGGCAGAGACCTCTTTATAGATGATGATGCAGGTCAATGCCCTGCTATTACTACTTCTACATACCCAAAAAGCTGACGAGTTTTCAAATAGAGATATGACCGCTGAATGGTGACTTGGTGTAATCGTTGAACTATTTATACCAAACCCAATTTGACAATACTCAATCAATACCAACCTTCTTCGTCCAGCTTTGAACGGTACGCTGTAGTATTTTCGACTCTATCTCCTGGTTATAAGGAGGCGTGGATGCTGCCTAGATTGATAAATGGCAGTCTTGAAAGGTTTTATTGTGTGAAGCCTCGCTCGCGTGACGACATGTGAGAATTGTATCATTGTTTGAATGCATCTTCGGAATTGGTCCACGATCGATAAATTTACAAGGGTACCTTAAGATCGGGAAAATATCACCGCATTGCCAATTTACTACAGCTCATGATGGTTAGATCTCGACTTGTCTCCAATTTTTCTATAATATGAATATGCATCAATTGACTTGTCACTAGAATTTTGATAAGGGAAAACATCATCACAAAGCCCGCTTGCCTGAGAGTTCTCCGTAACGTTCTAGAAAGTATTATTCTTCTCCCGTTGGAGTGCAGTGGGAAATTTAGCAGAGATGTATAAACAATCTCTGTAGTCGTAAGAATTTTTTTGTCAACTCGCCTAATCAAGCTATCCATTGTTTGGGTTCGATTCGTGATCTTGCAATGTCATGTGCACTTGAGAGCCTAACGCCGATGGCACCATCAATTTAATCAGAGTTTTACTACTTTAATCGATTTTAATATTTAAAGATTGTTGTTAGAATTAAAATAAATACTTATATTATTTCTAGCAATATTTACCAAGACGCCATTTTGTATTGGTCAAATAAAACACTTATATACTTAAAGGAGTTGTATGTTTTATATATTTAACTGCTTATTTGTCTTAAATGACTTACAAAGAAATTTGGATGCCACCTAATGTTACATGGTCCCTACGACGGACACCCCATAGGTATAGAATAAAAGTATTTTCTGAGATCGTACGTACGTGGATGTATAGCTATTCATAAGAATCCTTACACCTCCCAACCAAAACATTAGTAGAACTTCTTTGGTTACATGTTTTACCAATTAGAAATAACAATAATCAATCTTCTTCAAAAATCATTATGACTTACTCGACATTAATTAAATTATTACAAGTGTATAAAGTTACAAACAAGTACAAACAGTCAAATTATTAACCCCAAGTTAAAGTGTTGGTACAACCGGCCTTCATTACTCGTATAAGGACAGCAAGCGACGTCGCGGGTTGCTCTGGCTACAGCTGGGCCATTATTTTAATAGCTAAATCTATTCATCATTATGTAACTTGTATTGCTTAGATTCTAGTACATAATGTGGGAAGGCATGTGACGAATGCATGGTGGAAAAATATTCTGTACATCTTAAGAGATGCCTGCAACCCTCGTTGGCAATTACAACTGGTACGGGTCTAGCACTCCCTGTAGCCGGGGAAGGCCTGCAGCATACTCCACCAGCTCCTATTAGACACTGTATTCATATCCATAATGTGCGTTTCATGAATTTGAGCTATTTGAAACGTTTGTAGGTATTTAATTATGCTGCAATCGTCCAACTTGACCCAGTGACACTAACACTAATTAATGTTCTAGCATAATATGTAAATAAGATAATTAAAGTACATATATTATATCGTGAATTGGTTATTTCGAAAATGAAATACCTACTAGTGTTTCACACTGTTTTGAAAATGATACCAACATTAAGTAATATTGTATTTTAAGTAGCGAAAAATTTAATGAAGAGGCAGCTACAATTAAAATTGAAATATGAATAAAATTAAATTTATCGATTTAAAATTAAATGTAATTAAGATGAAAAATTAAGTTAATCGCACTAATATTATAAACGCGAAAGTTTGTAAGTAGGTATACATGGATGGATGTTTGTTACTCTTTCGCGTAAAAACCACTGAATGGATTTTAATGAAACTTTAAAATAATATAGCTTATACATCAGAATAACACATAGAATACAATTTATAAAGATATGAATTGCTTGAAATACTAATCCTGCCATACGAAGTCGCGGGCACCACCTAGTATATTATAATTGTGAGTTAGAGCAAGATTTGTCTTAAGTTGTAAATCACTACATAGTATAAAATAAAGTCGCTTTCTAAGTCCCTATATCCCTATGTATGCTTAAATCTTTAAAACTACGAAACGGATTTTGATGCGGTTTCTTTTAATCATAGAGTGATTGAAGAGGAAGGTTTATTGTATAAACGTTCACAGTTTTGTGAAGTGAAGCCGGGGCGGGTCGCTAGTTGTAGATAAGCCCAAATGTAATTCAATCTGGAAAGATAACCATTCTTCCATAACTGTAGTCGATAATGATATTGATATTAACTTTATAATGTGACGCTTTTAATGACAACTGATTTAATTGCGCATTTGCGGGAACAAAAATAAACATTGTAAGTAATACTCGATCTTTAACGCCAGTCATTTCTTATTGATAATGTTTATCATAAAGTCTATAGTGCTTTTACTGACAATAACTGGTGCTTGTTCAAAAATCCAAATAAATATCACGGTAGCATCCAATAAATTAGATACGGTGATCCGCTACAGCGGTGTAGATAGTAAGTTAGTGACAGGAAAAGAAATAACATTGTTTAATATCACAGAAGATAACTTGAAAGCCGGCGTTGAAGTCGAATTGGGAAGAAAACCAAATGATGTGTTCCTCAGGGATCCAACACCATATCGCAATTTGTACGAAAAATACAAATGGATGGAAGTCAAAAGGAAAATGGAAGTAAACAATGTAACTATTGTAGATATCATAAGCCGAAATGTTACATTGAAAAAACACAACGTTATCAATTATACTACTGGAAGAATTAAAAAGGATGTTGTCATAGAAGAAATGGTTGAAAACACAATTTCTACGACTTGGAGTGAAAGGGGAATTCCAAACGATGATGTTTATTATAATGTCAGTATAAATTTCGGTAGACATACTCGTAGCTATGAATACAAGAATAAATGGAGAAATAACAGTTTCTATAGCGTGACAGATAATAACTTCGGAGTTTCTAACGTTGGTTACGTGTATTTGGAACCGGGGCAAAAGGTTACTCTCGAATTATCAGCGGTTCATGTTATTATGTTGATAAACGTGGATTTTCGCGCCAAGTTATTTGGCTGTGTGATTGCTAATTACGCTCAGGTCTACGGTAAGTATCACTTCTGGGCACCGACAATTACAAATATAATGAAGGCAGCTAAACTAAAAAATAAAATTATTACCAATGCATTTTTTGAAATTCGAGGCTTTGTCGAACCTTATCTGAGAGTTTATGATAAAAATACTTTAAATGAGATCCCTATTATTAACCCAGATAAACCGTTCTATATTGTAAAGCGTAGACCACAAATTAAAAAAACCAGGCTAAAAAAGACATAGGTGGAAATAATACAAAATAAAAATTGTTGTTTTTAAGTATTTATATACTTTATTGTTTTATTTAATATATCTGTATTTATCTAATTATCTACTATCTAATTATTTTATCTGTATCTATAGATAAAGTATTTTTAGTTTTTACTACTCAACTACTATTTATTTTACTACTCATGGATCGTTCTCCTGAGTAGTCCTGAGACTTGTATGTAGCGAGTAACCATAATTTCTATGACCAACGTCGAATACACCTCACTTAGAGCATTCATTATGTCCATTGCTCGAAGGTCGAATAGGATAGAAGTCCTATATAAGGTCGTAGACTATTCAAATAAAGTTTTTGTTAAGCATGGACATAGACTTATAGACTTACTAATTAGTTTACTGGAGTCTTTGGGTCACTGCATGGGGCACTGTCAATGTCACTTGCACTGTCACTTTGACTGACATTCCAATATCCATGTCCATAGTATCGTTGCTTTAATTATTATTTCATTTACTATATAAAATTGCCAAAAATCAACTTAAAATGTTAAAATTTTTAATTTGTTGACCGTAGCACTTCTTAATCGTTAAATGGTCCGTGTTATGGGTCCGCATGTGTCGTACGGATGTTGAATAAATGTCATCTAGGTATACATAATACGTTCGTTACATAGTAAAACAAAAACCCATTAGATAGTATTACTACTCGTAAGTAGCTTACATTCTAACTGTATTTATGTATGAATATTAAGTAATTCTTTTAAGTAGGGGATTTAAAGAAATGAACATTAGCTTATTATAAAAAATATTAATCCCGTGCCAAATAGGCGAATTCCAAAATTACGGTAATAATTAAAAAGTAATAACCGACATCTGTCAATTGTCAGTATAATTTAGTGTCAATGTCTTTCAAACGTACTGTCACTGTCATATCATGTGATACTGTCAAATCTGTCAATCATTTCATTTCATTTTTTTAGTTTAATTTAAACTTTGAAGTTATAGTACGAAATTACAAGTTACGGTACATATTACAAACGTGTTTTGCTTAAGTTATAAATAAAAAAACTGTATGTACCTAGAATTAATTAAAGTATTATAATTTAAGCCGCTAAAATAAACGTCGTTTGATGGGGTTAGTTAAATTGCAACGAACGACCGCACTCATACCACTCATGCCTTCGCTAATTTATATGTGGATTAGTTCTAATTAGTATTTGCTTTAGTACAATTTTTATTGGAAAGGAAACATATTATTTACCGTTAACACTTTTATACCTTGAATCGCGGTGAATCAGTGTTGGCCGTTGTGTCTAAAACTCGCGTAAAAAGTGATTTAAAAGTTCGAAACATGGTGAAATTAAAAGGAATGTTGTACTGTTTGATTCTGTATTGCTTTGGGTAAGTATGTATATTTTTTTATTTACTCTCTGTTACGTTCTACTCCTTTAATTTCTAGATTCTAATGTAATTTTATTGTTTTCATGTTGCGATAATGTTTATCTTAACACCTTACAACAATTTAATTTTATATTCATTTAATGAGGTGACGTTCAATGATTGGCAATGATGATGTGTGGATAAAGATCATGATGTTATACCAGTTACTGAAAAAATGTAGATTTAGATCAGTTTTTAAGGCATAAATTTAAATAATTATAACTTTTGTAATGAAAAAAACCAACTTCAGGATTGTCGCACACTTGGCTTCAACCCTTTTTGTGTCCCACTGCTGGGCACGGGTCTCTCCCCACAACCGGGGAAGGCCTGGAGCATATTCCACCACGCTGCTCCAACGCGCATGAAATTTGCCACTAGCGGTCACCCATCCGAGTACCAGCAGCGCCCGACGTTGCTTAACAATGTGATCGCTTGCGATCCACACTACCAGCGGGGCTATGCGCGCTTCTTACTTATCACTCCTCATCAAATGTAATTACAAATTCTGTTACTATGCAGTGTGCACATACTATATATAGCTTTTACTCTCGGCCTGTGCCACTCTCGTTCTGAATGGTTTCAAAGCATTAGGGATTGCTTTAAAAGCATGCACCTTACGTACTAGTTTCTTGCATTCTTTTGTGAAACATAACCCCGTTTTAAGACATTACTTTGGAAGTTGGACGCACCAGTCGGTAGATTGAATGAAACTTTTCAACCTTTATAAAAAGTTAACCCTTTTAACGTACGGTACGGTTCTTCAATTGCAATCTACGTGGAAATATTTTCACGAAGCTTATTTTTTTAAATCTGAACTGAAGGGTATATTGTAGATAAGTATAAAAAGATATCAAAAACAGTAGTCGTGCTTAAACTATTAATAAGAAATCGTTAAAGATTGTCGACTAATTAAGTTATTAAAAACTGAAGTATTAATCTCATGCTTATTAATATACATTTGATAATGAAAAGAATATGGCCACCCTGTTTTTATCGACGTTCGGCTTTAAAGCGGTTCGAATCGAGACAGGAACGGTCTAGTGTGCACGTACCGAGATAAATTAGGACGAGTGGATAAGTTCAAATAACATCTTAGTTGTAGTAGCGACTTAGAGAACTCAGTATTCGGTCGGCCATGAAATTAAGGACAGCTGACTAAGCCCCCACTACTCCTTACATCGATTCCATAGCGTACTCTACTTGTACCTACGAAATGACACTTCTTCTGACCACAAACAATTCAAATTTTAAAAAGCTTTGTTCTGAATGACGGACGGATTAACGCACAGCCTAAACCGCCGTCGTAAAGACCTGGAACTTGGAGGATATATTTGTATGACATGTGCAGCAGGGCATGCGATAAGAAAGGATTTTCCGAAATCCTCCAAAGAGGGTGAAAGACGGGTGCAAAGTTTGTAAGACATAAAATATGAACATCAAAAATACACGTTTACGTTTGAAAATTTTCTCTTTCTTCCCCTCGCTCCCTACCCTCCGGCATTACCATGCGCCATGTTGTGCTCTTATGTAAGTAACTTATTTTTCAGGAAAACAATTCATCATGAGTAGGTATCACACAAGAAGCGCGCTGGTAGTGTGGATCACTTGCCCAGCAGTGGGATATAAAAAGGGTTGAAGGCAGGCATGCAGGTATCACGACAACGTGTGTTTGTTATGCAATGTAAGTATGGTAAGCAGCATAATCTTGCATTTTACGAGTAAGAAAGAGTACTCACTACATCACTACCAACCTACCACATTCAATTATGCCAATGATGAGTACGACTTTTTTAAATGCGTTTAACTTTGTTCACCTAAATTGGTCTCCCCGAAGCTGCGAAATTCTGTACTTCGGGTTTGTTCTTATTAACAAAATTTCCGTATAATTTGGGACGCGCAGGAAGGCGTTAGATTTTGTTACAGCGACATGATCCAATGTTCATTCGTTTACGCAAATTACTTCTAGTCTGGAGGTCCAACCGTCTTAGTGTTGATGGATAATAATGTAACAGTGAAAGCTTATATACTAAAAAAACGTACATTAAAAGTCACTTGAAATTGCTTTACCTATACATATTGTTTTATTACACGGCGGCAAACGTTTTGGCTTAAATTAAAAAATAATTATTTTAATTTAATTTTAAGCTTGAATGAATATTTTTAACGGAAATCCGACAGCGCCGAGCATAAGTGCTCAAAAAATTGGTAGTAGTTTGATACTCGGCCATGAGACTAAGTACTGCAAATATAAAGTAAATACTGCATCAGATGCCGTGTTTTCATTTTCTTTTCACAGTGAATTTTTTTCTCGTTTAGCCATGATGAGACGGCGTTCGTTACAGGAATTACTTCCGGTCTGCAGCCTAAACAGTTCTGGTGTAGGGACTGAGGGCGTCGAACGATAAAAAACGATTATAGTATACCACTCAGCTAGATCATGTTCCTAATTAATAACCGCTATTGAATTTTATCTGCTATTTACGGAACATATTTATTTTATCATCAAACGTTTCATTATAATATCGTGTTAATATAATATAAGTTAATATAATATAATATTATATTTCATATTACTCAGACTTAGTAATACTCATAATTATAGTGTTATAGTAGTTAAGTTTGTTGTGACTTACAAATAAATAATTTCAGTTTTTTACTAATTTAAACGACTAACGACTTTTAACGATCTTATATAATGTTTTTCATGTTATGATTTCTCAGTAAGTGAATTATGTAAATCTTAAACAGTAACTAAATATTACACTATATTTAAAAATCATTATACACATTAGGTTAATTACTAAGTATTAAAATACTGTTATTAATTTAATACTTCACCAGAAACAATATTATTATGTTAAATTCGTCATGTAAGTATTGATAGTGAGTGGTTTTACACGTCTCTATATATAAATATAGCCGACAGCAGACAAATCGGCTCCTTCATCTTTCTTCAAATAAAACAATCATACAATAACCTGAGATTACATACGGGCATACATATAGATAGCTCCATTAGTCAGTCCTCGTAATACTACGTAATACAATTGTACTTGTGTTGTTAATCATATATTTTGAGCTCCACGGTGCGTGACTTTTAGGTCTACGACTGTACCATGATGTCGCATGTCAAGTCATTAACCTTTGTAGAGAGTAAACAACTACAAAATAACTACAATACATGAAGTAAGAGGTGGTACGTCGCTGTGGCTGCGCCATCATTATGACGTGTAACTAATACTATTTTGATACAAAGTTTCTATTTAATGATAAACATTAGTACCTTTAACCTACTTTTTTTAATAGGTACAGGCTGTTTACATTTCTATACTATTAAACAAACTTACTTACACACTTTCACTTTTATAATATTGTTAGAATAATAATATATGTTTTCTCAGATTTGGTGTATTTAATATTAATTTAAAATTTGTTCAATGTTTCATTTTATAATTTAATAGAATTCATTAATTTTTATTTTCAATACAAGGCGACCGGAGCGGGCCACGCGTCGGCATTGCCTTGGCAGCGCTTGTAATTCAACAGCACTTGGGGTTTTGAGTGTTTTCGAAGTTGGGCAACCTCTTGAGAACTCGACCTTCTGGAGGCTTCAAAAGTCCCGCTAATTCGGCAAAAAGCAAAGAGAGGTCACCTTGTTCAGAGAAATCTGTAGAGCCAACCTTGTTTAACACTACGGATATTAAATAAAGTGTAGCAAAAAATATTTAAGGGTCTCATAAAAACTGCAAACACTTAAGACGAACGAGACTGAGTATTTTTGATAAGATTAATTCTATTTGCACATCTAAGGACCGTTTGCTTCGATACAAAAAACGTTTCACAATAACTCATTAAAATTACAAACTTCCAAAGTGAATAAAACATTTTTATCTGTAGCGGCCGCTGACAGATTTCCGTAACATTTGTTTGCGGTTAGTGGTAACATTGTGTTGTGTTGTGTTGTGACCTGCATTCGATATACAGCGAAGATTAGATTATTATCTCGGAAAAAGTAGGTCGCAGTCAACGTTTTTTGACGACGAACCTTCCTCAGATTTGTATAAAGAGTGAGGTTTCAAAAACATAAGTATCGAATTATGAAATCTATCAAAACATTTCATCGATTTAAAAAAATCTCCCCCTTTATACCCCGTAGATTTTACAAAAAATCAATCTTTACTTCTTTTCTACTTCCAGATTCAGATTTTACCCCATTAGGGGTTAAATTTCTGAGAATCCTTTCTTAGCGCTCACTTACATCATGAACGGAACCTCTGTACCAAATTTCAAGTTTTTACTCGTAGACACAATAATTTTTAACTAATCTATAATATATATAGATATAATATAGATTAGTTAAAGGATCTAATTATTTTTTATTAGAATAGTAATTTTCTTTAACTTTCTATCTACCTACAAATATATGACAAAACGCTGCCGCGGCCTCGTACTCGGCTGACCCCGCGCGTTTTGAAGGGGACAGGCACAAACAGTTGACTTTTTAAAACTCGATCACCATTGTTATAACAAAAGTCACAGTTCCTTCAAGTTAAAACTTTAAGTGATTTTTCACTAATCAAATCAATTACAGACACATAAATAAAACTCATAATTAATAGTTTCATTTTCAATATAAAAATTACACGATGCCACTAAATTGCATTTCCCAAATCTACAACTGGGATAATTCTGGCACAATCAGAGTAGTGAGACTTCTAACATAAAAATTGCACCTTGTATGTACCCCCTATATATTCGAATATACCTATGACGCTTAACAATAATGGTAACATAATTTCACAACGACAAACACAAACGGTTCAGCGGTCACCGAGATTATGTTTATACGAGGCAGTCACGTTCCTTCTTTACAAAATAGGTGGATAGCCGGTCATTGACTAAAAAACCGCGTATTTTGATTGTGACTCACTGCCACTGGTACTGCAATGACTCATGTATTTAGTAACTTCAGTAAGCGGACTTAACAGTTATTTATCATTAGATTCTTTGCTAGACACAGATTTCTCCTCAAAGATAAGGGTTTCAGTCATAAAACACCAAGCCTTTACTCGTCGGTTAATGTACTACAGATACATTTGTGCACATGCTACTAGTGTTGATCGCAAACAAGTTAAACAACCTACGACACGGTCGGTACATGGCTGGGCGACCGCCAGTAAAAAATTTAAAGAAAGAAAGTAAGAAAGAAAACTTAATTCCTAAAGCACATTAAACAAACACAAAGCATAACGTAACACAATAATAAGCCTGTCATAATTGTAGTAAAATGGTAGATTCGGGGCCCGAGCATACTTTAAATGGTTGTTCGGCAGTATTACCCTAAAAGATAAGTTTGGGTCTGAGCATATAATTATTATGAAAAATACGAATGCAGATTGTGATGATACTGAGAAACATCAAGCAATTCACAGTGCGTTAACAGGCATCAAAGATGCTGATCTCATTCTGGTTCACAAGAAGATAAGCCAGTGACGTTTGAAAGACAAGTTATTTCTGTCTTATAATAAAATCATGTTATTGATTTCAATACCGTTGTAAGACAGCCCGTGTACCGCGTTACGAGCAGGCATGTAATTCTTATTCAATTATGATATTATCGGAATGGGATTTATAAAAGAAAATGCTCGCGATTGGTTATTTACAGTCCTGTTTGGTTAAGACCTATTTTGTTCTGGTTTTTTCAGAAACAGGTTATTGTGTTAGACGGATTTACACCTTAGTCCATTGTGCTAGACCTAGACACTTGTATGTACGTAAGGATTTTTTATAATAACTACAGATTTACAAACTTGGAAATTTCTTATTTTCGTCTAATCTGACATACCTACTTGTAACTTCTCTTTCGATAATTATATCACACATAAATTTTCTTTCCACGTACATCTAAATTATGTAAGCCTTATTCTGCTGAAACATTTCCTGCAGTCTATAATGGGGTACTTCAAATAGTGAAGTAAAAGTGCTCTGCTGGCAACGATTCGGCGATGCCTTGACCACAACGCGGGGAGTTTTTCTGTTACGTTCATAATAAAGATATTCAAGAACTAAAAAAACATCACAATTTACTTAATACTAGAAGCACAGTGGTTTATGGGTAATGCAACCTAAATTCCCCTTTTGTTATACTCTCATATTCGCTTCTACAAAAGAACTTTAATTACTATGATTGCATGCTCTAAAAACTTACATTTTATTTTTATACAAAGAATCCTTTATCTTGTCTCCTACTTTATGAGCTGCACAGTTAAGATCGCCTCATAGGCAACTACCGACTTCACGAGGATTTTATTTTACAAAAATCATTATTCAAATTTGTCCGTGACAGAAATATAGTGACAAAATATCTTCATTATCCCGATTTGAGTTCCTCGTAAAACGATAAACCTATTTAACCATAAGAAGTCTCAAATATTTTCTCGTGTCTTTATGAGCACGCGCTACTTGCTGCCCTACCTATTTCCGTTACTGTTACTGAATTAAGATGAATCAAGGTAACTGTTTTCAGACATATTTAATATTGTCGTGTATATAAGCCAA